>CAKNYM010050079.1:99782-110003 GCA_932195095.1 Andricus curvator
TTTCAACCAAAAAAGAAGAATCTTCAACAAAATATATGAATCTTAATCAAAAAAAGAGAAATCTTCAACTGAAAAAAATTTTAATTGAAATAATGTTTAACAAAAAAAATTGTTTCAACAAAATAGTTGAATTTTGAACGAAAAAGATGAAATTTCAGCTAAAATGATAAATTCTTTTAATTTTTTAATGAAAAATATAAAAGTTGATACTTCAACCAATAAATATTTTAATTTTTAATCAAAAACAGGTGAACACGACAAAAAAAAACGATTTTTTAACGAAATAGACGTAATTTAAACTAAAAAAGATAGATTTTTCTTAATTTTCCTGAAAATTCGAAAGTTATGAATTTTCAACAAAAAAAGCGAATATTTAAAAAAGAAGTTCAACTTTGAATCAAGTATTTGAATTTTCAACCAAATAGATGAATTTTGTACTAAAAAAGGACAAAATTTCAACAAAATAAATTCATTTTTAACCATTTTAAATTTAACTATTTATAGTTAAATTTTCAACTAAAAAAAAAAAGATAAATTTACAATCAAACATGGAATAATTAAATTTTCAGTTAAAAATTAATTAAAAAGTAAAATAATAACAAAATATATGAATTTTAAACTAAAAAAGAGAAATATTTAACTGGAAAAATACATTTTTAATCCAATAATGTTTTAAAAAAAGCAACCAAAAAAGACGGATTTCAAATTAAATACATGAAATTTTCAACCAAAAAAGAGAAATCTACTAAAACAAAATTTTTAGAAATAAAAAATTCGAATCTTCAACAAAAAAAAGAGAAATCTTCAACTAAAAAAAAATACATTTTGATTGAAATAATGCTCAAAAAAAAAAAAAATGGTTTTAACAAAATAGTTAAATTTTGAACAAAAAAGATGAAATTTCAACTAAAATTCTAAATTCTTAATGAAACATATAAAAGTTGATATTTCAGCCAAAAAATATTATATTTTTATTTAAAAACAGGTGAAATCAATAAAAAAAAAGATTATTTATTATATATTTTATTATTTTATTATATATTATTATTAAAAAACAAATATTTAACAAAGAAGGTCAACTTTCAATGAAGTAGTTGAATTTTCAACTTAAAAAAAGGTAAATTTACAAGAAAAAATGGAATGGTTGAATTTGAATTAATTTTGAATTAATTGAAAAATGACAATTTTTCTACATAAATTATTGAATCTTCAACCAATGAGACGAATTTTTAAGAAAATATTTGATGTTGCAAACAAAAATGATACTTTTCTAAAAAATGGAATAATTTTCGACAAATTCCATTATTTTTTCATTATATAGTGGAATTTTTAACCAAGAAGATGACTTTTTAATCAAGATGATTAATTGTTCACCGAGAAATATAAATGTTCAACCAATTATTAAAATTTTCAATCAAAGAAACTAATTTCGAACTAAAATGCTGCACCTCCAGCCAAAAAATGAATTTTCAACAAAGTAGGTCATCTTTCAACAAAAAAGATGAATTTTTAACGAAGAAGAATAATTTCAGAAAAAAACAGTTCAAGTCACCTAAAAAAGATGAGTTTTCATACAAATAGTTAAATTTTCAACTAGAAAAGATAAATTTTGGACCAAAAATGGAATAGTTAAATTTTCAGTAAACAAAATTAATTTTTTAATAAAACCCAATTTTCAACAAAATAGTTAAATTTTTAAACAAAGAGATGAATTTTTAACTAAATTGATAAATTTTCAACGACAGAAGAAAATCATTTTTAACAAAAAAGTTCAACTTTATACCACGAAGTTACATTTTTGAACCAAAAAGATGAATTTTCTACCAAGAAGATTTATTTTGTGCCAAACAGACAAATTTTTAACTAAATGTATGATTTTCAACTAAAAAATATGAATTTTCATCCAGATATTTGAACTTTCAACTAAAAAAGATCAATTTTCAACTAAAACTAGAATACTTAAATTTTCAGTTGTAAAAAGTTAATGTTCTACAAAAAACGAGTTTTCAACAAAATGGTTAAATTTTCAATAAAAACAGAGAATTTTTAGCTAAGGACCCAGGCAGAAAAATCATGTATAGTTTATACATAGTGGAAGAAATTATGTATAATTATTATTTGCTTTATATATTTTTTTGTATAAAACAAATGAAAACTATATATAATATTTCTGACTATTTTTTAACCAATTAGTAGAATTTTCTACAAAAATAGTTGAATATTTATCCCAAAAAGATGAATTTTCAACACAACAGTGTATTTTTTAACTAAGAAGAATGATTTGTTTAAAAAATTATTGAATTTTCAACAAAATAATGAAATTTTTAACCAAGTAGTTGAATTTTCAACCAAAAAAGATAATTTTTGAACAAAATAGGTGTATTTTCAACAAAATAATTACATTTTTTAACCAAATAATTTAAAATTTACATCTAAAATTTTAGAACAAAATTATATGTTTATATTATTATAAACAAAAGGTTATTTCTGCGCCCTTCTCCTTTGAAGAAAAAGGCCACAACAGCTGGTAGAAATTTTTCCTTTCAGTGTGACCCTATTATCCTATTGTCCAAATGAAAAGGTGCTATCTCGGCTGATTCTTCTGAGATAGCACTTTATCATTTGGACACGTCGAAATGATTAGTTTACCTTCAGAAAGTGTTTTTCATTCAAATTCTGTATAAAAGCGTTAGGTATAATTTTTATTAGATCCAATGTCTTTCCAATTCCCCAACTTCGCTATATTTTTTCATAAAAAATCTTCCCTTGAAATTTAAGAACAAAATTATATTTTTATATTATTGAAGAAAAATCATCATTTCTGTGCCCTTCTCCTTTGAAGAAAAAGGCCGCAACAGCTGGTATAAAGTTTGTCTTTAAGTCTGACCCTATTATCCTATTGTCTAAATGAAAAGGTGCTATCTCGGTTGGTTCTGCTGAGATAACACCTTATCATTTGGACACGTGGTTTACCTTTAGAAAGTGTTTCTTTATCCGAAATCTGTATAAAAGCTTTAGATATAATTTTTATTAAATCTAATTTCTTCACAGTTCCTCAACTTCACTATATCTTCTTATAAATAATCTTCCTTTAAAATTTAGGAACAAAATGATATGTTTTGTATTATTGAAAAAAAACAATATATATATATATATATATATATATATATATATATTTCTTATATATATTTTCTTCTTATTTGAAGAAAAAGGCCACAACAGCTGGTAGAGAGTTTGTCTCAAAGTCGGACCCTATTATCCTATTCTCCCAATTAAAAGGCGCTATCTCGGTTAGCCCATTAGTTCCCAAGGTTATAAAATAAAACTAAATTTAGTTTTTTACTGCATTTTACAACTGAAAATATATTCAAATAACTGTCCTTCAAGTTAAAAAAATTACATGTTTTTTTTTTTTTATAACAAAATGTTGCGTATACGCAACTTTGGGATTTTCGCGAAACCAAAAATCATTACTTAGTGTGGAATAGACCAAAACAGTTTGTGTGAAGATGCACGTGACACTTGGCACACATGAATATAGTGTTGTTTTTGCATTGTCTACATCTTCTTCTTGCTTTATTTTCCTCCTTCACTATCACGTGACTAACATTATCAAATCGAATTTCCATGGGCAATGCGCATTTAGATGGTCGTCCATAATTTTGTCTTGAAGGAAAGTTCACTTGGTCACTTGGTCCCGTTATTTCTTCACCTTGAATGTCATATTCTATGGCTGTTTCATCCATTTTCATAAGAGTGACTGCTATGTGAGACTTAAATTCCAACTGTGACATTTTTGATTTGTTTGCCAAATTGTATATTTTCCAGGAATTTACAATAACACTGTCAATCAAATTTACACAGAGAGGCCACTACCACTTTTTTCCTTTTACGTTGATTATGTAGTTGCATATTCCGTTGTCATGTAAATCAACACCTCCCATATGCTGATTATACTCGGCTATAACTTTTGGCTGAGGAATTGACTCTTTTTTTCTTTCTTTCCTGTTGTACCTTTTTGCACTTACTAGGGGTTCAATGGTGCAGTTATTCGTTGCAACTGTCACCACAGAATTGTGGTTCCATCTAAATAACAAAATTTTTTGTTCATTGTCAAAAGAAAAATCATAAGTACCACGATTTTTTTGCTTGATGTTTTTCACAGTTTCCATTGTGCTATTACACCTACGGTTTTCACGAATTGTCCCAGTAGCGTAAAAACCTTTTTCTTTCAGCAAACAGAATAACTTGTAAGAAGAGAAAAAGTTGTCAAAAAACACGCGATGAACAGATGGTTGCTGAACAACTGACAATAGTTCCAGTACAACGTTCTCTCCCAGTCCCAACTCGTTCTCATAAGTGATTGTTTTTCCACCGTAAGGTATGAATTTGTACAAGTAATCATTAGAACTACATAGACACCAGAGTTTGAAGCCAAACCTGATTGGTTTTCCCTTGATGTACATCTTACAACTATGTCTTCCAAAATATGGCACCATTTCCTCATCGATAGACAGATTATGAGAGAATATTCCAAACTGCATGTTCTTTTCATTTATCAAATCAAAAAGGGGTCTTAGTTTTGAAAATCTGTCGCTTTTGTCAAGTTGGTTGTTATCTGATAAATGTATATTTTGCTCTATGGAATCGAATCTGTTTCTACTCATACAGTTTCTAACTAACATTACTCATTTGTCCTCATCTTCCGACCAATACAATGTTGTAGCTGGTAACGTATGATAACCCGAAAAAATTATGCCGAAAAATCGCTTTAGGGTACTTTTGTCAATCTCAAATGAATGCCGATTATTATCGTGAGCATATTTTTTTGTATACAAAATTATTTTTTCCCACACATCGTCACTGAAGTACAATGAAACAACTTCAAAAGGGGTTTTACCGCCAATTCTATTTTCAATTTGTTCCAAATTATTTTCCTCTTCATATTGTGGTTCTGTTGTATATATTGGGTTCTCTTTTCTCCACTTCGGAAGAATTTTCTTTGACTTATTTTGTATAGTTTTTTTACATACCTTTGATTTTTTGGAACTTGATGGTAAAGATTGTTCATCTAAGTCTTCAGAAGTTACATGTAAACTTGCATGTATTTCATAGGTCCCCGCTATTGTCTGAATGAAAAGGTGCTATCTCGGTTGATTCTGCTAAGATAACACCTCATTATTTGTACACGTTATGCACCTTCAGAAAGTGTTTCTTTATCCGAAATCTGTATGAAAGCGCTAGATATAATTTTTTTTAAATGTAATTTCTTCACAGATACTCAACTTGACTATATCATTTCATAAATAATCTTTCTTGAAAATTTAAGAACAAAATTATATGTTTTGTATTATTCAAACAAACAACAATTATTTCTTCGCCCTTCTCCTTTAAAGAAAAATGCCACAACAGCTGGTATAAAGTTGGTCCTTAAGTCTGAACCTATCATCCTATTGTCTGAATGAAAAGGTGCTATCTCGATTGGTTCAGCTGAGATACCACCTTATCATTTGGACACGTTGTTTACGTTTAGAAAGTGTTTCTTTATCCGAAATCTGTATAGAAGCATTAGATATCATTTTTATTAAATCTGATTTCTTCACAGTTCCTCAACTTCTCGATATCTTTTTATAAATTATTATCTTCCTTTAAAATTCAAGAACAAAATTATATGTTTTGTATTATAAAAAAAAATATTTCTTCGCCCTTCATATTTGAAGAAAAAGGCCACAACAGCTGGTAGACAGTTCTTCTTCAAGTCGGACTCTATTATCCTATTATAAAAGCGTGAGTTATAATTTTTATTAAATCTAATTTCTTCTTAATTTTCCAAATTGCCTATATCTTCTCATAAATAATCATCCTTTGAAATTCAAGAACAAAATTATATGTTTATATTATTGAAAAAAAAACATAATTTCTTCGCCCTTCTCCTTTGAAGAAAAAGACCACAACAGCTGGTAGAAAGTTT
The DNA here is from genome assembly GCA_932195095.1 of Andricus curvator. Lineage (NCBI taxonomy): Eukaryota > Metazoa > Arthropoda > Insecta > Hymenoptera > Cynipidae > Andricus > Andricus curvator. The sequence continues at coordinate 105,754 of CAKNYM010050079.1, forward strand.
TCCTTTAAGTCTGGCCCTATTATCCTAACGTCTAATCTGCCTTTCTTGAAGAGCATCATTGAGAAAGCAGCAAGAAAAGTTACTAAAACTTATTAAATATTAAACGACCAAGATTCCTCGTTCGAGCAGCAAAGTCCCAAGAGACGTCGCAGTCTCTGTTTTGCTGCTTTGCTGAAAATGAAATTCTGAAGATTTACTGGAATTAAATTTCAACCTTTAATTCTTTGATCCTACGCACAACAAATATTTACGCAAAAGAAATAAATCCAAAAATATCAGAACTTAGAGGAATTTTCAACTAAGAAAGATCAATTTTTAATTTTATAGTTAATTTTGCAAACAAAAAGATAAATTTTCAACCAAGAAGATTAATTTTCTGCCAAAAAAGATGAAATTTCAACAAAATAAATTAATTTTCGAACACGTAGTTGAATCTTCAACTAAAAAAAAAAATTTGTAACCAAAAATCGAACAGCTAAATTTTCAGTTAAAATGGTTTATTTTCAAGCAACAGAAAAAAAATAATTTTTCAACAAAATAGTTGAATTTTCAGCCAAAGATGAATCAATCTTCAACAAAAAAATGCTTAAAAAAAAAGTAGTAAAAGCAACCACTTATTTAAATTTTCAACCTAAACGATGAATTCTCTACGCAAAATGTAAAAGATGATATTCTAAACAAGAAAGTTTTTCCCTACAAAAAAAACGATATTAAAAAAAATATTAATTTTCAACCCAAAATTATGAATTTTAATCAAGAAAGTTAATTTGCAAACAAATATTCTAAGTTTTTATTAAATTTTTAACCCACAAATTTTCAGCCGAAAAGGATGTCTTTATAACAAAATTGTTGAATTTTCAACCTAATAATAAAATGTTCAACCAAAAAGATGAATTTTTAATCCAGCAGATAATTTTCAGTCAAAAAATTTCAATTTTCATCAAAATACATGAATTTTCGACTAAATAGTCGAATTTTCAAATTCAAAAGCTACATTTTCAACAAAAATTAGAATAGTTGAAATTTCAGTTGAAAAATAAATTTTTAACGACAACAAAAATTAAATTTTCAAATGAAAAAGATGACTTCTCAACCAAATAGAATGGAATGGAATGTTTAATTTTCAGTTTAAAAAATTAATTTTTAACAAAAAAGAAAAAGTTACATTTTGGAACTAAGAAATTAACTTTCATCGAATTCAAAAGAATTTTCAACGAAGTACATGAATTTTCTACCAAATATTTGAATGTTTAACTAATAATAGAAAATTTTTCAACCAAAAATGGAATAGCTACATTTTCAGACAAAAAATAATTTCTCACTAAAAGAGCAAATTTCCAATAGTATAGTTGATTTTTTTAATAAGTAGTGCAATTTTTAAACAAAAAGTTCAATTTTCTATCCTAGTAGTTGAATTTTCAACCTCAAATATGAATTTTGAAGAAAACAGATACTTTTTATCCAAATAGTTGAATGTTTTTTCAAATTGTAGAATTTTCTTGCAAAAAAAAAAAATTATTTACAAAAAAGCTGAATTTTCAACAATAATGGAATTTTCAACTAAGTTTATGAATTTTCAACAAAAAAGAAAAAAATTAATATTAATATTCAATATTTTTTTTAATTTAATATTTCATTTTTATATTAAATAGTTAATGTTTAAAAAAAATTCATTCAAAATCTAAAATAGTTGAATTAAACAATATAGGCGAATTTTTGACAAAATAGTTGAATTCTCATCCGGAAAAAATCAATTTTCAACCAAAAATGGAATAGTTACATTTTTAGTGAATAAAATTAATTCGAAAAGATAAAAACTGATTTTCAGCAGAATATTTAAATTTTCAATCGGAGAAATAAATTTTTAAATAAAATTATGAATCTCAAAAAAATTAATTTTGAAGAAAAGAGTTCAACATTAAATCAAAAAGTTGAATTTTCAACCAAAGAGTTGAATTTTCAAACAAAAAGTTCATTTTTTAACAAAGAAGATTAATTTTCTAAAAAAATATAAATATGAATAATTTCAAACAAATTACATGAATTTTCAAGCAAGTACTTGCATTTTTAATTAAAAAAGCTAAATAAACCCAAAAGCTAAATTTTAAGCAAAAATGTTTAATTTTCAACCAAAAATGGAATAGTTGAATTTTCATTTAAACAAATTAATTTTCAACCAAAAAGATAATTTTTCAACAAAGATGATTAATTTTCTACAAACAAAAGGAATTTTCAACGAAATATATGAATTTTTTACCATATAGTTAAATTTTCAATTAAAAAATATAAATTTTTAACCAAAAAAGAAACGAATTTTAATAAAGTTCATGAATTGGATTTTCAGTTAAAAAATCAGTTTTTATAAAAAAAAACGAATTTTAAACAAAATAGTTAAATTTTCAACCAATCGATTTTCACCAAAAATGAAGAATTTTCAGCAACACAGTAGTTCCACTTTCGATCAAGTAGTTGAATTTTCAACTGAAAAAGATAAATTTTTAACTAAAATTCAAATAGTTAAACTTTCAGTTAAAAAACAAATTTTAGCACTTAAAATCTTTTTTCAACAATATAGTGAAATTTTGAACCAAATAAATAAATTTTCTGCATAAATGGTTGAATTTTCAACGAAATACATGATTTTTTTTACCAAATAGTTGAATTTTCAACTAAAAAAGATCAATTATCAACAAAAAAAGAAAAACTGCATTTTCAATTAAAAAAATTATCAGCAAAATTTCAACAAAAAAGTTAAATTTTCAGCCATAAAGAAAAGAATTTTGAACTAAAAATGCGGATCTCTAACCAAAAACGAATTTTTAACAATGTAGTTCAACTTTTAACAAATAGTTAAACTTTTAATTAAGAAGAAGAATTTTCAACCAGAAATATAATAGTTAAATTTTTTGTGAAAAAAAATACTTTTTTTACAAAAAAAACAATGTCAACCAAAAAATCATTTTTCAAGCAAGAAGATTAATTTTCTACCAAAAAAGACGAATTTTCATAAAATATATTAATTTTTATTTTATTGATTACAAAAAAATTTACACAATTTACTAATTTTCAATTAAAAATGATCAATTTTCAACTAAAAATGGAATAGTTAAATTTTCAAACAACAACAACAAAATTTGGAACAATACAGTTGAATTTTCAGGCAACCAAATAAATTTTCTGCCAAAATAGTTGAATTATCAACACAATGAACCAAGCTTTTAACAAAACGGGGAATTTTCAAGCAACATTTTTTTATAAACTAGATGAATTTTCAACTATATTGTTTTATTTTCAATAAAATTGTTCAGTTTTCAACCAAACGGATGATATTTCAAGCAAAAATATTAATTAAAAAAAAAAATGAAATTTGAACAAAGTTTATGAATTTTTAACTAACAAAGACCATTTTTCACCAAAAATAAAAGAGTTGAATTTTTTGTTAGAAAACAAATTTCAGCACAAAAAAAAAAACAATTTTTAGCAATATACTTTGAACCAAATAAATTTCATACCAAAGAAATTGAATTTTTAACGAAATACATGAATTTTTTACCGAATAAGTGAATTTTATACCAAAAAAGATAACTTTTTAACCAAAAAAGAAAAAGCTGCATTTCCAATTTGAAAAATTAATAAAAAATTAGAAAAATTTCAACAAAATAGTTAAATTTTCACTCAAAGAGAGAAATTTTCAACTAAAAACGTGCATCTCCAACAAAAAACGAATTTTTAACAATGTCGTTTAATTTTTAACAAATTGGATGAATTTTCATTAATAAAAAATTAATTTTTAAATAAGAAGATAATTTATCTACTAAAAAACGGTTTTTCAACAAAATACTAAATGAGATAAATTTTTCGCCAAATTGTTAAACTTCTAACTAAAAAGATGAATTTTCAACCAGAAATAGAATAGTTAAATTTTTTATAAAAATTATTTTTTTACAAGCAAAGAAATTTCAACCAAAAAATAAATTTTCAAGTATTCTTACTTGAAAATTTATTTTTTTGGTTGAAATTTCTTTTCTATAAGAAATATAGAAGTACTATAATTTTCCAGCAAATTGTTTAATTTTCAGAACAAAAAAATTTCAACAAAAGTCACCCAGTTCCAATGAAAAACATAAATATTCAACTAGAAATGAAATAGTTCAATTTTCAACAACAACAACAAAATTTGAACAATGCAGTTGAATTTTCAACCAAATAAATAAATTTTCTACTAATTGTTTAATTGTTATAATATATAT
>CAKNYM010050079.1:110103-127494 GCA_932195095.1 Andricus curvator
CCTACCTTACCGGCACTTTGTTTATTTCCTAAATTATTTTCACACGAAGCGCCACATCGAATCGAAAATTTGCGATACTAAATAAGAAGCACTAAGCAAGGTGGGTCTCGTCCTGAATTTTTATAATTATGAAAAAAGTTTTTTTAAATTTTTTGTATATAATTTGTTGTTTGCTTTTTCATAATTATTAAAATTTAGGACCAGACCCACCTTTCTTAGTGCTTCTTATTTATTATCTCAAATTTTCAACTCGATGTGGCTATTCGTGTGAAAATAAGTTAGGAAATAAAAAAAGTGTCGGTAAGGTAGGAATCCGGTCACGTGACCCTCTCGTCACATGGCCTTAAGGAAATTCTTGAATTTTCTACGAAGTAGATCAATTTTCCACTGAATATTTGAATTTTCAAGCAGAAACATGAATTTCAAACAAAAATGTTTAATTTACTAACGAAAAAAAGCATTTCCAAAAAAATATTTTTTTGTTGTTCTGGGGTTATCTGTCATGTTGACTTTTTACACGACAGATACAGTCAGACACTGACCAAGGCATCATAATCATATAATTCAATATTTGAAACTAAGTTTTTTTAAACAAAGTTTCGGTTAGACTGGTTTAATATGATAGAAATATTTTTGGAGGCCTAATACCAGTATTTTTGATGTTAGATTCAACAGAGGTCTCTATTATAGAATCGTTGATAAGTAGATAATCTACTATATCAAAATTAATTTTTATTATCCGTAATTAAATTAAAACGCGAGAAATTAAGTTCTAAAAAATTCACTGCGAACTGGATTTGAACCAGCAACCAACTCATTACATGTGAGGTGCTCTACCAATTGAGCTATCTCAGTTCACCAGTGTAAATTTGAGAACTTGTATTTTCTTAATTTCGATCGAAATTATTATTTTAGAGTCTCTCTTGAATCTAACATCAAAAATACTGGTATTAGGCATCCAAAAAGATTTCTATCATATTAAACCAGTCTAACCGAAACTTTGTTTAAAATAACTTAGTTTCAAATATTGAATTAATAAGTGGCCTTAAAATAATAACATCTCTAAAATAATAATTTCGATGGAAATTGAGGAAATACAAGTTCTGAAATTTTTACTGGTGAACTGCGATTGCTCAATTGGTAGAGCACCTCACATGTAATGAGTTGGTTGCTGGTTCAAATCCAGTTCGCAGTGCATTTTTTAGAACTTAATTTCTCGCGTTTTAATTTAATTTCGCATAATAAAAATTAATTTTGAGATAGTAGATTATCTACTTATCAACGATTCTATAACAGAGACCTCTGTTGAATCTAACATCAAAAATACTGGTATTAGGCCTCCAAAAAGATTTCTATCATAATCATACAATTTGAGCTAGTAACTTGTTTCTTACAAATCATTTCATTATCAGCGTTGTGTTATCTGGGAGGTAACTAAGGAAAATGAACTATTATTGTAGATCGAGAATTTGTTACTGGTCGACTAAATCTCAATATATACGGTTCTTGGTTAAGTCAGTTTGTCGGTTTAGACAGATCAATGAATTTGCAGAAGGTCCTTTGGGTTGGCAAAGCTTGGATTAGCTAGTTACACCAGAAAGCGTGTGCACACCAACATACATACATTTCCATCGCAAATTGCACATGTATCTTTCAAGTGGTTACTCTGTTTGAATTCAACAGAAACACTTAAGGTACTTCTGGGAACTTGGAAATTTCACTGTCAAAGTGACTAAAACAGCACCTGTTTGAGAATGTTTAACCAATTCGTTAATGTTCATCCAATCCATTAATGTACTCGGACAAAAAAGTCGAGTGTGTTACAGGATATAATTCAATGTTCTTTTGTGTCGATCAGTGCACATAGAATGTGAGATGTTGAAATATTTTGATCTTCTGGTCAATCAAAAAGATTCAAAACATGTTTAGCATAATAAATGAAAGTAAAACGTTTTGCTTGATAGGATAGGAAGCATCATTAGTTTCGTCATTTTTTTCTTTTCGAAGTATATAAAAACTAACCATCCACTGAGAACACGATTTTTTTTTATTCAAACAAAAAGATTTGTTTGAATTCATTTTTTTGATTCACCACACCTTCTTTATTTCAATTAACAAAACATTTATTTAATTTCAATATATGGAAGATATTGAAACTCATTAAATAAAACAAATTATTTGTTTGATACGATTTGTTTGATTCAAATAAACGATTTCATTAAGTCAAACAAAAATTTTGTTTAAACGTTTTATACTTAAATTAAAGAACGTATTTATTTGATTCAAACAAATAATAGTTCTTCATTCATCCGCGTTAGTTTCGGGGCACTGCAGTGCCACTTAGCTTTAGACATTCAAAATGGTGGTGAATCGTTGAATGTATCAGCGTGTTTGCTCGGAATGTGTAAGCTAAGCGAAGCCTTAAAAATTTGGAAATTTCATTGGGCCAGCTGGAAAAGGGTTGGTTTTCCACCAATTCCAGACCGTCGCCAGTTTTATTTTCGCGTAAATGCAGACATCTGGAAGAGAAATGGAAGTGTTTGTATTGCGAAAATTGCTCGCAACCTGGGACCTACCCAGCGATTTATTTGAAAATTTTGAAGAAAAGTTATTTTCTTGCTATATTTTTAACCCTTTGAAAGAGATTTAAGGCTTATTTAAATAAATAAATGCAATATAAATAATAATACAGCACGCATGCTCCAAATACCCGCTCTAACAAAACGTTTGATATTGAAACAAGCAAATAATTTTATTGAAAGCAACAAATTCCTTTTTTAAATAAAAATAAAAATTTACTTAAATCGAACAAAATCTGCGATTAATTTAACATAAAGAAATGTTTAATTTAAACAAGAGGTTTCTTTCATTCAAACAAAATATATATTCAAATCAAAAATATATAGTCAACCAAAAAATTTGTTTGAATCAAACATATATATGTTTGACTGTATAACAAAGAAAGAATATGTTTGATTCAAACATAATATATTTGATTCAAACATATCTTTTTCTCAGTGTCATCTGTTCTTAAAAAAACTCATTGTTCAGCGCAGTTCGGAGGGATATATCAAATGCACAAAGCATATTTAGGAAAATAAACGAAAGAAAAACGTGTTGCTGGATAGGATAGAAGCATCATCAGTTTCATAATTTTTTTTATCCGAAGTATATAAAAACCAAAAACTATCTGTTCCTCAAAGAACTTATTGTTCAGTGAATCAGTTGTATCAAATGCACAAAACATGTTTAGCAAAATTAAAGAAAAAAGTTTTGCTTGATAGGATAGAAAGCATCATCCGTTTCATAATTTGTTTCTGCTGAAGTATATAAACACAAACATCATCTATTTCTAAAAAAACTCATTGTTCAGCGAAGTTTGGAAGGTTGTATCAAATTTACAAAACATGTTTAGACAAAATAAAATAAAAAAGTTTTGCTGGATAGGATAGAAAGCATCATCAGTTTCATCATTTTTTTTCTGTTGAATTATATAAACACAAACATCATCTGTTTCTCAAAAAACTCATTGGCCAGCGAAGTTTAAAACGTTGCAAACAAAACGTATTCAGCAAAATAAACGAAAGAAAAACGTTTTGCTGGATAGGACAGAAAGCATCATCAGTTTCATCATTTTTTTCTGTTGAATTATATAAACACAAACATCATCTGTTTCTCAAAAAACTCATTGGTCAGCGAAGTTTAAAACATTGTAAACAAAACGTATTCAGCAAAATAAACGAAAGAAAAACGTTTTGCTGGATAGGACAGAAAGCATCATCAGTTTCATCATTTTTTTCTTTTCGAAGTATATAAAAAGCAACCATCATCTCTTCCTCAAAAAGATCATTGTTCAGCAAAGTTTGGAAGATTGTATCAAAGGCATGAAACATGTTTAGCAAAATAAACTAAAGAAAAATGTTTTGCTTGATAGGATAGAAAGCATCATCAGTTTCATAATTTTTTTCTGTCCGAAGTACATAAAAAGCAACCATCATTTGTTTCTCAAAAAACTCACTGTTCAGCGAAGTTTGCTAGGTTGTATCAAATGCACAAAAAACATGTTCAGCAAAATAAAGTAAAAAAGTTTTGCTGGAAAGGATAGAAAGCATCATCAGTTTCATAATTTTTTTCTGCTGAAGTTAATAAACACAAACATCATCTGTTTCTCAAAAAACTCATTGTTCAGCGAAGTTTGGAAGGTTGTAAACAAAACATATTTAGCAAAATGAACGAAAGAAAAACGTTTTGCTTGGTAGGATAGAAAGCATCATCAGTTTCATTATTTTTTTTCTTTTCGAAGTATATAAAAACCAACCGTCATCTGTTCCTCAAAGAGATCATTGTTCATCGAAGTTTGGAAGGTTGTATCAAATGCACAAAACATGTTTAGCAAAATAAAAGAAAAAAGTTTTGCTTGATAGGATAGAAAGCATCATCCGTTTCGTCATTTTTTTCTTTTCGAAGTATATAAAAAGCAACCATCATCTGTTTCTCAAAAAACTCATGGTTTAACGAAGTTTGGTAGGTTGTATCAAATGCACAAAACACATGTTTAGCAGAATAAAATGAAAAAGTTTTGCTGGATAGGATAGAAAGCATCATCAGTTTCATCATTTTTTACATTCTCATTCTAATGAGAAGGTATTGGTTTTATGTAAAATTTGACATAGTCGGTTTTCATCAAATCTCCACGTTTTGAGACCTCCTGAGTCAGAAAAAACGATTTTTACCAAGGTGTCTGTCTGTAGTCTGTCTGTCTGTAGCCACGATAACTTTCGAAAAAATGATCAGATTTGATTAAGCTTTGGCACACTTTTTTATGGCCTAAAAAGAAAGAACAAGTTCGTTAACCAGCTATTTTGGATAAAAATTCAAAAAGTGAGCACATTTTGAAAATTTTTGAGACCACTTTTTTTGAAGATTTGAAAATTCTATGTACGGTTATTAGTAGTACGCAAAATGACGAACAAAATATCCTAATGACTTTTCGTGATAAAAAAAAAATTACTGGAGTTATAGGATTTTCAAAATTCCAAAAAACAAACGAAAATGAACATTTTAGGCCGAAAAACGCACGATATGAGAAAAAGTCAGGAGGAGAAAAAAGTTTTTTTTTGAACACCCTATTATATTTTCATAACAGTTTTTTGAATTTTTCGAAAAATAAAAAATTCAAATTTTGATCGGACAAAAAAATAATGAAAAATCAAAAATTCAATTTTGCTGTCAAACTATGCAAGATACGAGAAAAGATCATTTCACCAAAATTGTGCACCTAAAAAAGATCTACAAATTCCTAATGAGTCACTTTTTGATATGACGCGTAGTTTTCGTTTTATTCGTAAAAAACAGCATTGAACATAGAAAAATGAAATTTGTAGACGAATAACAGGAGCTACGAAAAAAATGACATGAAAAAAATTTGTTCATCCAAGAAGGAGGTACAAATTTGTTGTGAATCATGTTTCGATAGGATGCGTAGTTTTTGTTTTATTCGTGAAAATAACATTGACAGTAAACAAAATCAAATGTTTGAAAAAACAATGCAAGGTACGAAAACAGATAAATGAACAAAAATTGTGCACTAAAAAAAGGTTTACAAACTTGTAATCAATTTTTGTTGTAAGAATATATTCAAAATGAAAAAAATTAACTTTTTTGAAAAACGGCACAAGCTAAAATAAAATTTTAACTAATAAAATTTGTCGCCTAAATTATATAATTATTTTTCATTTGAAATCAAATACAAATGTAGTAATTTGTATATGAAGAACATATAACACGAAGCACAAAGTGCGCGCTCAGTGTATTTACCAAATCGCGCGCCGTAAGTGCGCTCAAACTTTTTTGTTTCTATCATACGGTGCACAGAACCGAGCGTGGAACGCAAGGTTCAAATGATTTTGAAATCAAATATCGAGCGCGAAGCGCGAGTTTCTGCATGAGAATGTGTTCCTTAAGGTCAATAGAACCTTGAGTAAATAAAGTTCCTTTTCAGTCTAAAATAAAAACAAATTTAACAATCACTTAATATGTAGAGGTTTTGATAATTTCATAAGATTCGCAAACAAACTTTTTCTTTTCATCGAAGTCGAACACGAAGTTCAGAAATCTAGAGGAGCCGAGCGTAAAGCGCGATGTAAATGCACAAAAAATGTTTAGCAAAATAAACAAAAGTGAAACATTTTGCTTGATGAGATAGAAAGCATCATCAGTTTCATGATTTTTTCTGTTGGAGTATATAAACACAAACATCATCTGTTTCTCAAAAAACTCATTGTTCAGCGAAGTTTGGAAGGTTGTAAACAAAAAATATTTAGCAAAATAAACGGAAGAAAAACGTTTTGCTTGATAGGATAGAAAGCATCATCAGTTTCATAACTTGTTTTCTGTCCGAAGTATATAAAAACCAACCACCATCTTTTTCTCAAAAAGATCATTGTTCAGCGAAGTGTGGATGGTTGCATCGAATGCACAAAATATGTTCAGAAAAATAAAAGAAAAAAGTTTTGCTTGATAGGATAGAAAGCATCATCAGTTTCATGATTTTTTTTCTGTCGAAGTATATCAAAAACAACCATCATCTGTTCCTCAAAAAACTCATAGTTCAGCGAAGTTTGGAAGGTTGTATCAATTGCACAAAACATGTTTAGCAAAACAAAAGAAAAAAGTTTTGCTTGATAGGGTAGAAAACATCATCAGTTTCATAATTTTTTTCTTTTCGAAGTATATAAAAAGCAACTATCATCTCTTCCTCAAAAAGATCATTGTTCAGCGAAGTTTGGAAGGTTGTATTAAATGCACAAAACATGTTTAGCAAAACAAACAAAAGAAAAAAGTTTTGCTTGATAGGATAGAAAGCATCATCAGTTTCATAATTTTTTTCTTTTCGAAGTATATAAAAACCAACAACCATTTATTTCTCAAAAAGATCATTGTTCAGGAAAGTTTGGAAGGTTGTATCAAATGCACAAAATATGCTTAGCAAAATAAAAGAAAAAAGTTTTGCTTGACAGGATAGAAAGCATCATCAGTTTCATAATTTTTTTCTATCTGAAGTATATAAAAACCAACCACCATCTGTTCCTCAAAAAGATCATTGTTCAGCGAAGTTTAAAAGGTTGTATCGAATGCGCAAAACATGTTTAGCAAAATAAAAGAAAAAAGTTTTTCTTGACAGGATAGAAAGCATCATCAGTTTCATAATTTTTTTCGATCTGAAGTATATTAATAACAATCAGAATCTGTTCCTCAAAAAGATCATTGTCCAGCGAAGTTCGAAAAGTTGTATCAAAAGCACAAAACATGTTAAATTTTTAAAAAGAACAGAAAAATTGGCGAAAGAACCAAAAAAGAGAACATACCTCGACAGGTGTAAATGAGATTATGCCATCATTTGGCCATGATATTATAAAGACGTAGACACTCTTTTTTAATTGAGCTATGTTTAAAAAATGTTTATTGAAATAAAGATAAGAAAACTGTTTCGCTTGATAGGATAGAGAGTCATCAGTTTCATAATTTTTTTCTCTTGACTTGAAGTATATAAAAAACAATCATCATCTGTTTATAAAAGAACTCATTCTTCAGCAAGGTTTAGATGGTTTTAGTAGATGTACAAAACATATTACATTTTCGAAAAGAGCTGAAAAATTGGTAAAAGAATCAAGAGAGAGAGAGAGCATATCTAGATGGGTGGAATTGAGACTATGCCATCATTTGGTTCTGATATCATAAAGACGTAGTTGTTCTTCTTTCAGATTGTCCAGAAAATTTTAAAAATGAATGTCTACGTCTTTTTTATGTTAGAACCAAATGAAGGCATCGTCTTATTTGCATACATCGATTTGTGGATTGGTAGCGAATTTTAGAAACTTTTTATACATTATGGTGAAGAACTCAAATACCATACCCAATCCATGGATAGAATATTCTATCTATGTTTAGCTGTTTATCTGTTCTATCCGTGGATTGAGTATGACTCTCTCTTTCGAATCTGTTCACCAATTTTTTTGTTCTTTATTAATTTTTCTGCTCTTGTCAAAAATGTAACATGTTTGGTACATCTTATACAACCATTGCTTCCCTAAACACATGAGTTTTTTGACAAACAGATGCTGGTTGCTTTATACATATTCTTCGAAAAGAAAAACTCTATCATGAAACTGATGATCCTTGCTATAAAATCAAGCAAAACGTTTCTCTTATTTTTATTATTATAAAAATGTTCTAAATATAGCTGAACAAAAGAGCTTTTTGATAGACCAGAAGATCGAAATTTTGTTCCATCTCTCACATATCTTTCAGAATTTTTAGTTTAAATTAGTGCTGAATTTTCAACTGAAGAAGATCAATTTTCTACAAAAATGGGAATAATTACATTTTCATTTAAAAGAGTTAATTTTCAACCAAAAATTTTTTTTGTACAAAATAGTTTATTTTTCAATTAAGCAGACAAATTTTTAAACAAAGAAATTGATTTCTTATTAAGTAGTTCAACTTTTAACCAAATAGTTGAATTTTCGAACAAAAAAGGTGAATTCTCAACGAAAATGCCATGGTTGATGTTTCAACAAAAAAAGAACGAATTTTTAACAAAATAGTTAAATTTTTAATCAAAGAGATAAATTCCCAACTAAACTGATAAATCTTCAACAAAAAAATGCATTTTTCACAAAGTAATTCCACTTTAAACTAAATAGTTTATTTTTTAATTTAAAGAGATCATTTCTCAACCAAAAATTAAATTCCCAATCGAAAAGATTTAGTTTTAACCAAGACAAATTAAAAATTTTCAATCAAATGATTAAATTTGCAATTAAAAATATTAATTTCAAACTAAAATGATCAAACTTCAACCAAAAAATTAATTCTTGATGAAACCGTTAAACTTTCAACGAAGTAATTGAATTTTGAACTAAAAAAGAGGAATTTTAAACCAAAAGTGGAATAGTTAAATTTTTAATCAAAAATATTTATTTTCAACCAAAAAAAATTAATTTTTAACTAAAATGATAAAACTTCCAGCAGAAAAATGAAATTTCAACAAAGTTGTTAAAATTTTAACAAAGTAGTTGAATTTGAACTAAAAAAGAGAAATTTTGGACCAAAAATTAAATATTCAAATTTTCAACCAAAAAGATTTATTTTCAGCCAAAAAAGAAGATCAATTTAATAAAATAGTTTAATTTTCAACTGAAAACATTAATTTTTAAGCCGTTTCTATGGATCACGAAATTTAGGTAAAAATAGCCAATTCAACGATCTCGGCTATTTATCACGAAATTTCATGATTGATTCGAGGATCTGGGCTATTTATCACGGAATTTCGTGATTTCGGAATTTATTCTTGAAAAAGTTGTTAAACTTTGAACAAAGTAGTTGAATTTAAACTAAAAAAGAGGAATTATGAACCAAAAATTAAATATTCAAATTTTCAACCTAAAAGATTTATTTTCAGCAAAAAAAAAAAAGAAGAAATTAACAAAATAGTTTAATTTTCAACTGAAAATATTAATTTTAAGGCCGTTTCTATTAATCACGAAATTTAGGTAAAAATAGCTAATTCAACGACCTCGGCTATTCATCACGAAATTTCGTAAGTAATAAGTGATTCAAGGATCTTGGCTATTTATCACGCAATTTCGTGATTAATAGACACTGCCTGATTTTAAACTAAAATAATTAATCTTCAACCAAAAAATGTATTCTTGACAAAGTTGTTAAACTTTGAACAAAGTAGTTGAATTCAAACTAAAAAAGAGGAATTTTTGACCAAAAATCAAATATTCAAATTTTTAACCAAGAAGATTTATTTTCAGCCAAAAGAAGAAGAACAATTCAACAAAATAGTTCAATTTGCAACTGAAAATATTAATTTTAAGGCCGTTTCTATTAATCACGAAATTTAGGTAGAAATAGCCAATTGAACGACCTCGGCTATTTATCACGAAATTTCGTGAGTAATAAGTGATTCAAGGATCCGGGCTATTTATCACGAAATTTCGTGATTAATAGACACTGCCTGATTTTAAACTAAAACAATTAATCTTCAACCAAAAAATGTTTTCTTGACAAAGTTGTTAAACTTTGAACAAAGTAGTTGAATTTAAACTAAAAAAGAGGAATTTTGGACCAAAAATCAAATTTTCAACCAAAAAGATTTATTTTCAGCCAAAAAAGAAGAATAATTTAACGAAATAGTTCAATTTTCAACTGAAAATATTAATTTTAAGGCCGCTTCTATTAATCACGAAATTTAGGTAAAAATAGCTAATTCAAAGACCTCGGCTATTCATCACGAAATTTCGTGAGTAATAAGTAATTCAAGGATCTGGGCTATTTATCACGAAATTTCGTGATTAATAGCTGATTAAGCGATTTGGGCTATTTATCACGAAATTTCGTGATTAATAGACACTGTCTAATTTTAAACAAAAATGATGAATCTTCAACAAAAAAAGTTATTCCTAACAAAGTTGTTAAACTTTCAACAAAGTAGTTGAATTATGAACTGAAAAGAGGAATTTTGAAACAAAAATGAAATATTCAAATTTTCAACCAAAAAGATTTATTTTCAACCAAAAGGAAAAGAATATTCAAAGAAAATAGTTGCCTTTACAACTAAAAATATGAATTTCGAATTAAAATTATGAATTTTCAACCAAATAATAATTTCTTGACAAAACCGTTAAACCATGTGATTGAATTTGTACCTAAAAAAGAGGAATGTTAAACCAAAAGTGGAATAGTTAAATTTTCAACCAATAAAAATAATTTTCAATGAAAAATCTAGAAGTTTGTTATTTCTATAAAAAGAAATTTCAAATTTAAATAAAAAATAGTTGAATTCTACCAAAGAAGATGAATTTTCTACAAAATATTAGGAGCCTAAACCAAAATAGTATAATTTTCAACCCAAAAAGACGAATTTTTGATAAGGCAGTGGAATTTTCTACAGAAAAGAAGATTTTTTACTAAAATTGTTGAATTTTCATAAAAATTATTACATTCTTAACCAAACAGTTTCATTTTTAACCATGAAACATAAAATTTCTACTCAAAGAGATGAATTTTCAAATAAAAAACATTTTTGACTCAACAGAGGAAAAAAATTTATGAATTTTCTACCAAAAATGAAATAGTTAAATTTTCTGTTATAAAATTCATTTTTAACCAACAAAAAAAACGATTTTTCAGGAAACTAGTCAAATTTTTAACCAAAGAGATGATCTTTCAACTAAAATGATAAATCTTCAACTAGAATAGTCGAATTTTCAGTAAAATCATAAATTTTCTAACCGAAAAACAACGACTTTTTAAAACCAAATATTAAATTTTTCATAAAAAAACGAATTTTCATCAAAAAAGTTGACTTTTCAACCAAAAAGGATACTTTTTAACAATATTGTTCAATTTTCAACAAACCAGATTAGTTTTCGATTAAATAGTTAAATTTTCGAACAAAAAAATGTATTTTTAACCAAGAAGATTAATTTTCTACCAAAAAAAGACGAATTTAAAAAAAAAAAATATATGAATTTCCAAACAAATTGTTGAATTTTCATCTGAACAATCCTTCATTTTTCTACTCAAAATTCAATGGTTGAATTGTCAGTTGAAAAAATTACCTTTTAACAAACAAAAATCCACAATATTGTCAAATTTTCCACCGAAGAAATATATTTTCTACCAAAATGGTGGAATCTTCAACCATAAAAGACGAATTTTTAACAAAAAAGTAGACTTTTAAACCAAAAAGATGCTTTTATAACAAAATTGTTCAATTTTCAATAAACCAGATTAGTTTTCGATTAAATAGTTGAATTTCCAACCAAAACCATGAATTTTTAACAAAGAAATTTAATTTTATACCAAAAACGACGAATTTTTTAACAAAATATATGAATTTTCAACCAAATAGTTAAATTTTCATCTGAAAAAGATAAATTTGCAATAAAAAGAAGTTAAGATTCCCATATACAACAGAGGAATTTTAAACAAAATGCATTTATTTTCAACCAATTAGTTAATTCTTCAACCAAAAAAGATAAATTTTCAACTCAAAATTGAATAGTTAAATATTCAGTTTAAAAAACTACCTTTTTCACACAAAAATAAAACAAAACAATATTTTTAAATTTTTCACTGGAGTAATAAGTTTTTTGATTGTCCATTATTTTTTAAATCACCCTAGTGCCTACCTGACCGGAAAATCGGGATAACCGGGAATATTATTCAGTGACCCGGATTTTTTTCGCGAATGTACTAATATTCAAACTAAAAGTGGTTTCGTATATTTTATTACTCTGATTCTGAGTTGAAAAAGGGATTTTCTGGAAAATTCTAGTTTTCACTTAAAATAGGGAATTTTCCAAAAGAATTACAATTCTGATTTAGAACAGTGAACTTTCTTTAAGAATTATAAACCTGAGCATATTTTGCATATTTTCGGGTTAAAAATTTAACTACTTTGTAGAAAATTCATTTTTTTCGTTCAAAATTCATTTTTTATGTTGAAAATTCAATTGTCTTGTAGAAAATTTGTCTTTTCAAGTTGAAAATTAAAAAATTTGGTAGACATTTTTTTTTATTTCTTGACTCAAAAGTTTTTCTTTCTTCAAAATGCAAGCGTTTGATTCAAAATTAATATTTTTTGGTTGAATTCGACTCTTTGGTTGAAAATTATTATTTTTTTAGTAGCAAATTAACTTTTATAATAGAAAATTTTTAATTGGAAATTTAAGTATTCAATTTTCGGTTTAAACTGTATCTTTTTTAGTTGAAAGTTCAACCATTTGGGTTAACAAAAAAATATTTGGTTAAAAATTTAATTATTTTGTTAAACAATATTTTTTTGCTGGAAATGAATTTTTTCAATTCAAAATAATTTTTTCAACTATTTTCTCAAGATTCAACTATTTTGGTAGAAAATTCTACTATTTGGTTGAAACCTCAAATATATAGTTGGTGAAAAGTTGAACTGCTTTGATAAAAATTCACTTTTTGTTGAAAATTTATTATTTTAGTTGAAAAATGATTTCTTCATTCAAAAATTAACTTTTTTGCCGAAAATTTACTTGTTTGGTTTGAAACTTAACTATTTTGTTGAAAAATGTTTTTCTTTCGAAAATTAAAAATTTTAATTGAAAATTTAAACATTTAATTTTGGGTTGGAAATTATCTTTTTCAGTTGAAAGTCTAACTTTTTGTTTGAAAAATTATCTTTTTGATCAGAAAATTTAACTGTTTTTTCAAGATTCAACTATTTTGGTAGAAAATTCTACTATTTGGTTGAAAATTCAGGTACATAGTTGGTTTAAAGTTGAACTGCTTTGTCAAAAATTAACTTTTTTGGTTGATAATTTATTATTTTAGTTGAAAAATTATTTCGTCATTCAAAAATTAACTTTTTTGTTGAAAATTTACTTTTTTTGGTTCAAAACGTAACTATATTGTTGACAATTGTTTTTTTTCTTCTTGAAAATTAATTTTTTCAATTGAAAATTCACTTTTAAATTATTGGTGGACAATTGATCCTTTTTAGTTGAAAGTTGAACTATTTCTTTGAAAAATTATCTTTTAATGATCAAAATTTAACTGTTTTTTTAGTTGAGAATTCATTTTTCAATTTGAAATTTAATTATTCAATTTTTTTCGAAACTGTATCTTTTTTAGTTGAAAATTCAACCATTTGGTTTAAAATTAAAATATTTTATTAAAAATGTAATTATTTTGTTGAAAAAAATTTGTTGTTGTTGAAAATTAATGTTTTCAATTAAAAATTTGAGTTTCAAATTCCTGGTTAAAAATTTATCTTTTCTAGTTGAAAATTAAAACATTTGTTTGAAAAATTATCTTTTTTGGTTGAAAATTCAACTTTTTTTTTGCTCGAAAATTAATCTTTCTAATTTAAAATATAACTATTCAATTTTCGTTTGAAGATGTACCTTTTTTAGTTGAAAATTGAACCATTTGGTTTTAAATTCAAATATTTGGTTAAAAATGTAATTATTTTGTGGAAAAAAATTTTGTTGTTTTGAGTTTTAAATTCCTGGTTGAAAATTTATCTCTTTTAGTTTAAAGTTGAATTATGAGTTTGAAAAATTATCTTTTTAACTTTAAAATTGAAATTTGGTTGAAGATCCAACTTTTTGTATACATAATTCAAATATTTAGTTGAAAATTTAACTATTTGGTTGAAAACTCAACTATTCAGTAAAAAATGTGATTATTTTGTTAAATATTATTATTTTTTGGTAGAAAATTAGTTTTTTCAAATGAAAATTTAAAAATTTAGTTTTCGGTTGACATTTTTTCTTTTTTAGTTGAAAGTTGAATTATTTGTTTGAAAAATTATCATCTTAGGTTAAAAATTTTAGAATTCAAACATTTAGTTAAAAATGTAATGATTTTGTTGAAAAAAAAATTTTTGTTGTTGAAAATTAACGTTTTCAATTGAAAATTTTATTATGAAATTCCTGGTTAAAATTTACCTTTTTAAGTTATAAGTTCAAATATTTGTTTGAAAAATTATCTTTTTAAATTGAAAATTTAACTTTTTTGTTTGAAGATTCAACTTTTTTTTATACAGGATTCAAATATTTGGTTGAAAATTTTACTATTTGGTTAGAAACTGAACCATTTAGTTGAAAATGTTATTATTTTGTTGAATTTATTTTTTTTATGGTACAAAATTAGTTTTTTAAAATAAAAATTTAATTTTTGGTTGACATTTTTTTTCAGTTGAAAATTTAACCGTTTTTTAGTTGAAAATTAAGTTTTTCCAATTGAAAATTTAAGTATTCAATTTTTGGTTGAAAATGTATTTTTTTAAGTTGAAAATTCAACCATTTTGTTCAAAATTCAAATATTTGTTCAAAAATGTAATTATTTTGTCGAAAACAAATTTTCTTTTTTAAATTAATATTTTAAATTGGAAATTTAACTTTTTTGATACAGAATTCAACTATTTGGTTGAAAATTTAACTACTTTGTTGAAAACTCAACTATTTAGTTGAAAATGTAATTATTTTGTTAAATATTATTATTTCTTTGGCCCAAAATTACTTTTTTTAAATTAAAATTTTTAAATTTAATTTTCGGTTGAAAATTTTTCTTTTTTAATAGAAAGTTGAGCTATTTTGAACTATTCGACTTTTTTCTTTTTAGTTGAAGATTAATTTTTTTTTAATTGAAAGTTCAAATTCTGGATTTTCGGTTGAAAATGTATCTTTTTCAGTTGAAGATTCAACTATTTGGTTTGAAATAAAAATATTTGGTTAAAAATGTTACATTTCAAAAATAAATAAATAATTTCATTGAAAAAAATTTTGTTGTTATGAATTAATGTTTTGAATTGAAAATTTGAATATTAAATTCCTGTTTAAAAATGTATCTTTTTTATTTGAAAATTTAACTATTTGGTTGAAAATTCAACTATTTAGTTAAAAATGTGCAGATTTTGTCAAATATTATTATTTTTGTTTGGAAATTAGTTTTTTCAAATGGAAATTAAAAAATTTAATTTTCGTTGAAAGTTTTTCTTTTTTAGTTAAAAGTTGAACTATTTGCTTAAAAAGTTTATTTTTTTAGTTAAAAATTAGTTTTTCTTTTATTGAAAATTTAAGTTCTTAATTTTCAGTTGAAAATTTATCTTTTCAATTGAAAATTCAACCATTTGATTTAAAATTCAAATACTTGGATAACAATGTTTTGTATAAAAAATTTTTTTGTTGAAAATTATTATTTTGAATTGAAAATTTGAGTATCAAATTCTTAGTTAAAAATTTATCTCTTTTAGTTGAAAGTTCAAATATTTGTTTGAAAAATTATTTTTTAAGTTAACAATTTTTCTATTTTATTGAAGATTCAAATATTTTTGTAGGAAATTCAACTATTTGTTTGAAAATGATGTTATTTGTGAAAAACTCGTCTTTTTTGGTTAACAATTAATCTCCTTAGTTGGAAATTCAAGCACGTGGTTGGTTTAAAGTTGAGCAAGTTTATTAGAAAATTTTTTTTTGAAGATCTATTATTTTAGTTGAAAGTTCATTTGAGAAAATTGTTCTTTTTGGTATTGAATTATTTTTGTTTGTTAACAGTTCAACAATTTTTCAGTATAGTACCCACATGAAGTTGATTTTAAAGAATTCATTTCCCTATTTTCATGAAAAATCTCCTGATTTTCCCAGTTTTTAGAGCATTTTTGCTTGTGAATCCTGTTATCGATACATTTGAAAAAATATTTAAAAAGTTGTGTAGTATCTTTGAAACATTTTGGGCCCTGTACGAAAAAATAATTAATATTGAATCAAGACAATATCGTTAGGAATACTGAAGATAAAATATTCCTTGTCTCAAGAAAATGTACTACATTAAGGAAACTAGATTTTCTTTATTCAAGTAAATTTTCTCGAAAGAAGAAAAATTTTCTTGGATCACGAAAATATTGAATCTTCCGTATTCCTACCGATATTTTCTTAGAATAACGACAATTTTTTCCCTTGTAGCTTTAAACATCTTCTTTCATCACCATAAAGCACCGTCTATCCTATTCATAATTGCAATCTTTTTATGATAAAAAATCTGTTTCATTGCACCTAGATCATTGAGCAATAATCATTCCCATCTATTGATGATTTAATCCATTGTTGAAAGCACGTCGCATACCGATGACGATGATAATGAAGGTAATAGCAAGGATGGTGAGGATCTATGATAGTGCTGAGATGCCACATAATGGGCATTCATAGGGTCAACCAAAGCAAAATCAGTGGTCATCCTTAGTTGACGTTCTGGTAGTCAAATCAGCGAAGAGCATCACCAATGCGAATCAAGATGCACTCAGCAAATAACCGCAATCGGTCCAATCAATCAAATTGGCTTCTCTACCCTCTTTGTACAATCACGACCCTCTATTATTATCGATTTATTCAGCTATTCCTTAAGCATCTTGTTTCTCTTTATCTTATACAAGTACTTCTCACCCTCTCAAGTCCTCACACTTTTTCTGCATCATGATTTGATCACTACAATCTCTGTTTCCACAATCGACATTTCTCTAAAAATTCTTCCAGATTTCCAAAGATTTATTCAGGATTTTTCAATATTATCAGCAATTTATTAAGAAATATATCTTATTTGTCTTCCTTATTCAGAAGCGGACTGGGTTTCACTAACCTTTTTATAAATTTTTATGCCGTAAACCCGTTTTAGGAAAACTGTTGGTTATCTGGTTTGGTATTGCAACTAATCACTTAATGCTACATGGTGTGATACTTAGCAATATTTATAATCTTTAAAAACTCTATAATTTCAATAAAAATTATAGTTTTGGATACGCAGTCTTAAAACAGTTTAAATTAGGCAATAGGTATAATCAATCAA
>CAKNYM010050079.1:146612-165632 GCA_932195095.1 Andricus curvator
CAGCCGAGCGAAAGGAGATCTTTTTTTCTGAATAAATTTAATTTAAAAAAATTTTAATTTATAGCTCCATCTAGTCTGAGAAGACGTTAAAGATCTGATTGATCGTTACCATCTCCGATGATAATACAGTTTCCTAGTAAACATTGAAATTTGTTAAGAATTGTAATGACATAAGAAAAATTGATTTTTATGCAAAAAAAGAATTTTCAACAAAAAACTCAAATTTTAAGCCAAAGAGGTAAATCTAGAATTAACCAAATAGTTAAATTTTCAACCAAGAAGATGAATTTTACAGGAGCAGAACTGAAAAAAAATATATCAATTTTTAACCAGAAATGAAATTGTTATATTCATGGTTGAGAAAATAAATTCTTAACAAACAAAAAAAAACGAGCTTTCAACAAGATTGTATCATTTTCGATAAAAGAGATGAATTTTTGATTAAAGCGATGAATCTTTAAAAAAATGAATTTTCAACAAACGAGTTTCACCCAGAGTATGATTTTTTAACTGAAAGATTAATTTTCTAAATAGAAAATAGTTCAATTTTCAACTAGGGAGGTAAATTTAAGAAAATATGAATTTTTAAGAAACAAGTTCAACTTTCAAATAGTTGTTTGCATTTTCAACTAAAAAGATGAATTTTTACCAATTAGTTCAATTTTGGACCAAAAATATCAATTTTTCCAGCCACAAGATTCATTTTCTACCAAAAAAGTATGAATTTTCAACAAAATACATTAATTTTCAAAAAAATTATTCATTTTTAAAGCCAAAAGGATGAATTATCTACAAAAAGCTTGAATTTTCAACGTACAAGTTTAATTTTTGAACAAAAAAGACGAGTTTTTAACAAAATATATGAATATTCAACAAGAAAAGATATAAAAATTTTAAATAAAAAAATATCAATTTTCAATCAAAAATTAAATAGGTAAATTGTTACTTAAAAAAATGTAACAAAGAAAACGAATCTTCAACAAAATTCATTTTCAATGAAAGGTATATATTTTTAAACAAAATGATGAATCTTAAATATTAATTTTGAACAAAAGAGTTCAACTTCCAATCAAGTAGTAGAATTTACAACTAAAGAAGATCAATTTTGAAACAAATATTTAAATTTTTAACAACAAAAATATGAATTTTCCAGCAAGAAGATTAATGTTCTACCAAAAAACACGAACATCCAAAAAAATATGAATTACCTACACAACGGCTGAATTATCAACCAGAAAATATCATTTTTGAACAAAAAATTAATTTTCGACCAAAAAATTAAGTTTTTACATAAATAGTTCAATTAAAAAAAGAGCGTAAATTTTCAACCAATATATATTTATTTTCTACCATACTGTTGAATCTTGAACCAAATTCGACCAATTTAGAACCAAACGGTTACGTTTTTAAACAATCAGGATGGATTTTTAATCAGGAAGATTAATTTTTGACCGAAAAAGTAAAATTTTTGATAAAATGCATGAATTTTCAACTAGAACAGATTAATTTTAAATAAAAGATATTAATTTTTAACCAAAACTGAAATAGTTACATCATTAGTTAAAAATAAATTCACAAGCAAAAAAAACTAATTTTAAATAAAACTATTGCAGTTCCGATAAAAGAAATTAATATTCAAATAAAGCGATGAATCTTAAAAAACAGAAATTTCAAAAAAGGTGTTCAACTCAAAAGATGATTTTTTAACCCAGAAGATTAATTTTATAAAAATGGAATAATTAAATTTTCAACCACATATGTGTATCTACAACGAAAAAATGAATTTTTAACAATGTTGTTCAACTTTCAACCAAAAAGCTGAATTTCTGACCAAAAAAGATGACTTCTTGAACAAAATAGTTGGATTTTCAACACAATAATGAAATTTTCAATCAAATAATAGAATTTTTAGCTAAACGAGATGAATTCCGAACAAAAATATAATACTAGACTTTTCAATTAGAAGCAGTTGAGTTTTCTTTGTGTGTTTTATTAATTTAGTGCGCATTCAACAAAAAGAACGAGAAAAAGAAGAGAAAGTGTATGTTTTTTAAAAAAAAGAGAAAAAACTTTATCCATTAGCGTTTTACCGCAGGAATTTCATCCTAACCGCGAAAATTTTCTTCTTATCCTTTTCTTGGCAGGTCCAGGTCTCGCCAGCGTACAGGACAGTGGGTGCAAGTACAGAATTACATATTACGATTTCAGTTTTATTTTTCATATTTTCACTTCATGGTAAGAATCCAGAGTAATCATATGCTATCTTGATTTGATATTAAATTTTATAGTATTTTTTGATAGTTGAGAACATATTTCCATGTATGCATTTAATGGAAAGATCGAAATAAAGGAGAGAATGGGTAGTTTTCTGAGAAAACAGAGAAAAAAAAATAAGGTCTCACTCACACATTCCAACTATCCGTTCCTCCTTCTGCCTCTGGGTACGCTACCATTTTTCTTACCTCGATATACTTGTTTCATCAGTCCTTCATCTTTCATTTTCTCAACATTCCCAAACTACTTCAAGAATTTCTGTCACTCTTGTCAACTAGTGTCTCCTCTACACCACATTTTTTCAAGAATATCTCATCACTGACTTTGTCCATTAGTGTTTTACCGCAGAAATTGCATCCAAATCGCGATAATTGTTCTCTGATCCTTTTCTTAGTATGTCCAGGTCTCACTAGCGTGCAGCACAGTAGGTGCAAGTACCGAAATACATATTGCCATTTTAGTTTTATTTGTTATATTCTTACTTCTGGTATTTTTTAATAGTTGATAACATATCTATGTATGCTTTCAACCTGAAGAACGAGATAAAGGGGACAAAGGGTATGTTTCTTAAAAACAGTGAAAAAATGAAGGTCTCATTGACTTATTCCAAACATTTGTTCCTCGTTCTGCCTCTGGGTACGCTACTATTTACTTTTCCTCGATATGCTTGTTTCGTCAGTGCTTCATCTTCCATTTTCTCAACATGCCCAATCAATCTCAGGAATTTATGTCGCACTTGTCAACTAGTATCTCTTCTACATCAAATTTTTTGAGGATTCTATCATTACTGACTTTGTCCATTAGCGTTTTACCCCATACGATGTGTGGAAATTTCATGTGAGCTTACTTCGCTAGTATTTTTCAATAGTTGATAACAAATTTCCATGTATGCAAACTTTGAGATTTTCTCTTGACTATCTGATCGAGGAGATTTGATCGACGCCTAGTATAAAGCTCTCATTCGAGATTTGTCGACGCAGTAAAATCCTTAAGTAAATCCGTTAGGGAAACAGAGACTCGCCAGGTTTCGATCGATTTGCTCGCACGTTTCAAGGGTTGTTGACTGAATCGTTGAGTCGGAAGAATCTACTCGGAATAAATAAAATAAAATCTCTTATAAAATCCTGTACGGCATTCCCGACATGCATACATATATGTATGAAAAGAGAAATGCCACTTTGAATTGCTTGCACGCTGCAAATCTAAAACGGGGTTTGTGGTTGGCAAGCCTGCCGGAATAAACGTTTGTTCCCGAGTCACTCTTCCCCAAAAGAAGTTTACTTACGCATTTACATTGTGCCACTTTCGTGTCAGCTTTGAACTCATGCAAATTTTACTCCCAGATTACTTTTTTTTATGGAAATTAGATATTTAGTATTTAATATGATATTCAGTTAAACCTAAACCTACTTTTCCCCGCCTACATTCACTTTACTTCGCCTTATTCCCCTCCCATGATTTCCCATAATTTCCCCTACTTGTTTACCCCTGATATTCTTACTTTTCCTTCCCTCACTCCCATTACTTCCCCTACTCCCTTGCACCCATCTCTTCACACTTCCTCTACTTTTCCTTTTCTGATTTCCACTCACTTGTTCTAGTTTCCCTCTCCTTATTTCCCCTCACTTCCTGTACTTTTCGTCCACTAATTTCTCATCACTTTGCCTGCTTTCTCACCCTTTATTTTCCCTACTTCCCTTTCCTTTACTTCCCCTACTTTCCCTTTCATAATTCTCCATAGCTTCCCCTACTTCGCCTCCCTTCATCACCCCTTATGTTCCGGTACATCTTCCACTTTTCCTTTCCTAATTTCCACTCTCTCCTTATTTCCCTCACTTCCAGTTCTTCTCGTCCCCTAATTTCCCATCACTTTGCCTGCTTTCTCACCCTTCATTTTCCCTACTTACCTTTCCTATACTTCCCCTACTTTCCTTTTCATAATTCTCCATAGCTTCCCCTACTTCACCTCCCTTCATCACCCCTTATCTTCCCGTATATCTCCTACTTTTCCTTTCCTATTTTCCCCTAATTTCCTACACACCTTTTCCCATCCCATTATTTCTCTTCCCTCAATTCACACTCTGCCCCTTTGCCCTTTTTCCCTTATCCCTCGCAACCAACTTCTTTCTGCTCTAATTCCATCTCTCCTCGCTTCCAAGCTGACACTTACCTTTTCATACTTCCCTTTCCCAGCCCTCCCTACCCTCACTGACTCATCGATTCACCGACTCACCCACTCACTCTTATTTCTAATACTTTTCCCTCATTTCTCCTCACTTACTTTACTGTCCCCCTCCTACATTCACTTCACTTCGCTTTATTCCTTCCAATGATTTCCCATAAATTCCCCCACTTGTTTACCCCTGATATTCTAACTTTTCTTTCCCTCACTTCCCTTACTTCCCCTAATTCCTTGCACCCATCTCACCACACTTCTTCCACTTTTCCTTTCCTGACTTCCACTCACTTCTTCTAGTTTCCCTCTCCTTATTTCCCCTCACTTCCTGTATTTCTCGTCCCCTAATTTCCCATCACTTTGCCTGCTTTTTCATCCTTTATTTTCCCTACTTCCCTTTCCTATACTTCCCCTACTTGCCCTTTCATAGTTCTCCATAGCTTCCCCTACTTCACCGCCCTTCATCACCCCTTATATTCCCGTACATCTTCTACTTTTTCTTTCCTAATTCCCATAATTTATCTTCCCTTAATTCACCCTTTGCCCCTTTTCCCCTATCCCTCACCCCAACTTCTTTCTCCTCTACTTCCATCTCTCCTCGCTTCCAAGCTGACACTTCCCTTTCCCTACTCCTCTTCCCCAGCCCTCCCTTCCTTTCACTGACTCATCGATGCACCGACTCACCCACTCACTCTTATTTCTAATACTTATCCCTCATTTCTCCTCACTTACCTTACTTTTTCCCGCCTACATTCACTTCACATCACCTTATTCCCCTCCCTTGATTTCCCATAACTTCCCCTACTTGTTTACCCCTAATATTCTTACTTCTCCTTCCCTCACTTCCCTTATTTCCTTTACTTCCTTGCACCCATCTCTCCACACTTCCTCTACTTTTCCTTTCCCGATTTCCACTCACTTCTTCTAGTTCCCCTCTCCTTATTTCCCCTCACTTCCTGTACTTGTCGTCCATTTCCCACCATTTTGTCTGCTTTTTCACCCTTTATTTTCGCTACTTCCCTTTCCTTTAATTCCTCTACTTTTCCTTTCATAATTCTACAGAGCTTCCCCTACTTCACCTCCCCTCATCACCCCTTATGTTCCCGTACATCTCCTACTTTTCCTTTCCTCAGTTCCCTTAATTTCCTCTAAACCCTTTGCCTCACTTCTCCTGCATCTCCACGCCTCATTTTTCCTACATCCCCAACCCACCACGTTAATTGATTTTTTTAACCTTCTCCATCCTTCTATGACTCCCTTCTCTCTCCCCTTTTCTTATTTTCTTTTATTGTCTCCTATTTGATCACACCCTCCCCTCGCTTTACCGCTCCTTCTGTACTTCCCGCCCTCCCTCTCCTCCCACTCCTGACAGTTCTCGTCAGATCACTGAAGTTAAGCAGCGTTGGGCGCGGTTAGTACTTGGATGGGTGACCATTCGAGAAAACCGAGTGCTGTTGGCACATCGTGGGTGTGGTGAGCCCACACTTGTAGTTATTTTACTACAAGCTATCAACTTAGAAACACTACCCGAATCGGGTAGTGTCACGCCTACCCTGAAAGGGAAATGGCTTAATGGTAATGGTATACACCCCCCCCACTTCCTCACCATTCTTCCACTTTTCCTCGGCTCCACCTTACTTCCACATACCCGTCCCTATTAGACAAAAAGACGGACGGATGGATACCAGGGTGGTTCAAAAAAATAAATTTTTTTTTGTCGTTCTCTTACCTTACTATTTTCTTTTATTTGATGTAAAAAAATTGTGCAATTTTTTATAAATTGAAAAAATGTCTGTATCAGTGAAAATAATGTTACCCTCATTGTTTCGGTAGGGTGTTTGTCCGTCCCGCCAACAGCCATAATTTTTTCCAGGAGCGGAAATTAGGGGTGGGGAAATAGAGAAAGTGAAGGGAAATGAACGAAGCCGAAGTAGGTGAAGCGAGAAAAAATAAGGAGAGAGGTAGTAGGGGATGTAAGGAGAAATAAAGGAGAAGAAGTAGAGGAAATGAGGGAAGGGAAAAGTACAGAGATTGAGGTGAGGTGAAGTAAGGGAAATGTTGGTTAGGGATGTGAGGGAAAATGAGAAGAAGAGAAGTAGAGAAAATAAGGCAAGGAAAAATTAGAGGAATTGAGGGAAAATTAGGAATGGGTGAGTAGAGAAATTGGTGGGAAATTATTGACACAAAGTAGAGAACATTATTGGATGTCAAGGGAGGGCTAGTAGGATAGTCAGGGTGAGTAGGGGAGAAAAAGTGATGGCTGGGGGAGGATATTAGAAGAGGGAAAGTGATGTCTGGGCAAGAAAAGTAGGGGAGGAAAATTAATGACTGAGGAAGTAAATTAGGGGAAGGGTGAAGTGAGGAGAGAGGGAAGTAGTGGAGGAAGAAGTTGGGGAAGCGAAGGATGAAGTTACAGGTGGAAATTATGAAAAGAAGGAAGGAGAGGAGGAGAGGAGAAAGTAGGATGAGTAGAAGATGGAGATTGATGGCTAGGGAAGGAAAGTAGAAGAAAGGTAGTGTTAGCTGGTGAAGCGAGGAGAGGGGGAAGTAAAGGAGAAAGAAACTGAGAAAGGAAGGGGAAGCAAAGGGTGAAGTGAAGAGTGAAGATGTGGGGGAAGATATGAAGAGAGGAGAGAGGAGAGAGTAGGGGAAGTAGGAGAGGGAAAGTATGGGAGGGGTAGGTTTGCTTAAACATGACCTTCAAAATGTGCAAATATGATCCAATGAGCGAAAACTACCCTTAAAATTATTTAAACTGCCCTTTAGAACGATATTTTCCTTTCTTCATAGATTTTCACATAATTTCTCATTAACAAAAGTTCTAAGATTACTTCGGTTGAATAGAGCCTTTTTTTAATTCTTATTCTTGGACCAGATTTATTCAAAAATCTAAATATCTTGAGAGTTACTTGAAAAATAAAAAAAAAATAGGAAAAATAAAACTTAATATTCTTCACAGAGGGTAGTTATTGCCTTTTAAGAGCAGTACCCTAGTTTGCATGAGATGATATTACTTTTTAATGTCCCATCCTCATTTTGTGCTAAAAGGTGGCATTTTACCTTATTTTTAATAATGGTGGTTTAAAGGCTCAAAACAGGAACTCAAAGGGACTTTAATTATTTTTAAAAACTTTTAAATATTCAAGTAAAATTTCTGAAGTAATCCTAAAACTTTTTTATGAGAATTCATGTGAAGTTTTTGAGATTATTTTTTGATTGTCTTAATTATATTATTCACGGAACTTATTTGTCATTTTTACAACAATGACAACAATTTTCAACAATATTTAAAATTTATCAATTTCGAGCGGTGAAAATGGCAGCTATTTTTTGTTTGACACAAATTACATTTCTGAGTAAAAATATATATCCTACCTGTCATGATACAATACTTATTATCAATATATTTATCATCTTCGAAATTTCTAGAATTTTGGTTTAAAATAATTTTCAATTTTGAGGCCTTGAAAATCAAGTTTTTTGCTTCACAAGCTTCAATTTGAAAATCTTTGGTCTGAAATTTCTTAGCTTTTGCAGATTTCGAATTTGGAATTTCACAATGCTGTAATTTCAAATTCAAATATCAAAAATATAATATTTTATTTTTAAATGATTATATTTTCAGAATCCTATTCTGAAAATATTTCAATTTGTAACGTTTGGAAATTGTCCTATTTCAGAAATTCAAATCTAAAATCATTCAATTTCGAGATTCATGAATTCAAAATAAAATTTTTCAATTTTCAATTCTTTCAATTACAGATAATACAATTTCGACTCCTTTCTAGCGAAATTCTCCAATTTTCTAAATTTAAGTATGAAAATTTTCAATTTTAAGAGCTTCTGATTAAAAATGTTCCCATTTGAAACAATTAAATTTCACATTCAATTTTGTACGATTTTATTCAGAAATGATATTAATTTCAGTCCTATTCATTCAGTTCGAAATATTGTCCTTTTCCAAAATTTTACCTAATCTAAAAAAAAATGTCTGCAAATTTATGAAAATTTTCGGTCATTTATGGTAATTTTACAGGTAAATATGGTCACTTACCATAAATTAACCAAAATTCATTTTTAGAAATTTCCATACAGTTTGTACGGTGAGTGGGCTGATAATCTTAAAATGCGAGCTTATAGATGTATAATTTTCATTATTCACCTCTGACGTCACTTTTCAGTCCCTAGGGAGTAAAAAGTACTTTTAAGTCCCTAGGGAGCAAAAAGTACTTTTCAGTCCCTAGGGGGTGAAAAGTACGTTTCATACCTATGGGTAAAAAGTACTTTTCAGTCCCTAGGGGGCAAGAAGTACATTTCAGTTCCTAGGGAGCAAAAAGTACTTTTTACTACCTAGGGACTAAAAAGTACTTTTCAGTACCTAGGGAGCAAAAAGTACTTTCAGTCCATAGAGAGTAAAAAGTGATTTTCGGTCCCTATATAGTAAAAAGTACTTTTCAGTCTCCAGAGAGTAAAAGTACTTTTCAGTCTCCAGGGAGCAAAAAGTACTTTTCAGTCCCTAGGGGATGAAAAGTACGTTTCAGTCCCTATGGGTAAAAAGTACGTTTCAGTAGCTAGGGAATAAAAGCTACTTTTCAGTCCCAGTGGATAAAAAGTACTTTGCAGTCCCTATGAAGTAACAAATACTTTTCAGTCCCTAGGGAGTAAAAAGTACTTTTGAGTCCCTAGGGAGTAAAAGGTACTTTTCAGTCCCTAGGAAGTAAAAAGTACTTTTCAGTCCCTAGGAAGTAAAAAGTACTTTTCAGTCCCTAGGGAGTAAAAAGTACTTTTCAGTCCCTAGGGAGTAAAAAAATTGATCTTTAGTCCCGCTCAATAGGCGTCGAAAAGGGCTAAAATCATACATGTGTCATAAAAAATTAATTTTCAACTCAATAGTAGTTAAATTTGTAATCCGAGATGAATTTTTAACTAAAATAAATTATCTTCAACAAAAAAAGGAATTATTCATAGAGTAGTTCAACTTTCAACCAAGTAGTAAAATTTCATTGAAAACAATGGATCTTGCGCCAAAAAGAATAATTTTCTATCAATAAAGACAAATTTTTTTTTAAATACGTGATATTTCAAACAAATAGTTGAGTTTTGAACTAAAAAAATCCATTTTTAAGCAAAAATGGAATACTTAAACTTTCAGTTTAAAAAATTAATAAAAAAAATTCTAAAAAAAAATTAAATTGCAAACCCAAGAGACGAATTTTCATATAAAATGATGAATCTTTAACAAAAAAAGCAATTTTTATTTAAGTAGTTCAACTTTCAGCCAAATAATAAAATATTCAATAAAAAAATTTAATTCTCAAAAAAAATGTAAAACTAATATTTAAACGAACAAAGGGTTTAATTTAAAATAAAAAGCATTTGATATTTAAAAAAAAATAAATAAATTTAAATTCAAAAAAGTTGAATTCAACCAAAAATTATTACTTGCATTTTCAAGCATAGAAGGTCAATTGTGAACAAGCAAAAATTTAGTTTTAAAACTAAAACGGTTGCTATTTGAACCAAAAAACATTTTAATTTTCAATTAAAAAAAAAGTGGAAGCCAACCAAAAAAACGAATGAATAGTACAAATTTCAATTAACATAATTAATTTTCAGTGAAAAAGGCTGCGTTTAGTCGTCCCAAAAAATTAAGGGTGCTAGAAAAGGGGACGAATAGCCAAACTTATGAAAAATATTTGACACGTCGTAAAAAATTAATTTTTAACAAAATAATTAATTTTTCAATCAAATAATGAAATGTTTCACCAAGAAATGAAGTTTCAACTAATTACATTTTTTTAAACTAAAAGTACATTTTTTTAATAAGAAATAGAAAAGTTAATTTCCCAGTTTAAAAAATTAATTTTGAAAAAAAAAAAGACTAAAGCTAAGATAAAGTGATGAATTTTGAACCAAAAAAATTAAGAATTTTCTGGCAATAAAGACGAATGTATCTAATCAATTTCTGTTTTATAACCAGTAACTATCAAAAATTGAATGACTTATTTTGATTGATCTAATCTGTAACTTTCAACGTATTAACCAGTCAATTTTGATTTATTAAAATGTAGAAATTTAATTAAGAATTTTAATTTGGAAATGATTTTGCAAATTTGATCATAGCAGACAAATCAGTAGCATCTACTGACTAAAAATCAGTTATTTCAAGTGGCTGATTAAGACAGTAATATTGACAGATTCATCTGTTAAAACGACTGGTTTGTCA
This sequence comes from Andricus curvator, assembly GCA_932195095.1. Classification (NCBI taxonomy): domain Eukaryota; kingdom Metazoa; phylum Arthropoda; class Insecta; order Hymenoptera; family Cynipidae; genus Andricus; species Andricus curvator. Next base: position 157,289 of record CAKNYM010050079.1, read on the forward strand.
GTAGAATTTTTTTTCATCCAATTTTCTTTCAATCAAAGCATGCTTGAATAATTTAATTAGTCGAATTTTGACTGATTTAAATTTGATTTGTATATTTTTTTGGCGTGATCATAAACCCATTAATATTAAATCTAAATAATATTTTTTATATTTTCGAAGGGTTAACTTCTACTGAATTTCACGCGTGATAAATTTGAATTTAATAAATCACGGATAAAAAAAGTCAAATTTGAAATAGCATGCTAACGAATGCAGAAATGTTGTGTACGATGCATCAATTTTATTCTCGTGATTCGTAACCCCATAATACTTTCTCGTAATAGAGAGTAAAAAACATTATACTCGATTGTCCTCGCAGCATGCTGCCTCGCAAAAAATATCGTTCCAGCTATGCGCATTTTATAATTAAAATACGTATTTTTAATTTCAATAATAAATAAAGCAGGGATGATTTTGAATATTTCAAGGAATCTGTATTATCAATAGAGAATAACAGAAAATATTTAACGTCTTTTCAGACTAGATGGAGCTATGGAAGAAAAATGATTTGAAATAATTTTTTTCTGAAAAAGATTTTCTCCTTTCGCTCTGCTGTGAATCGAACCACAGAACTACTGATTTCCGGTCAGGTGCTTTCCCATTAAGCTACTAGAGAGATCGAAAGAAGAAACTTTTTTCAGAAATACCCGAATTATTTTGCTAGATGATACAAATCGAATTTTTCAAGGAATCTGTATTATCATTAGAGAATAACAGAAAATATTTAACGTCTTTTCAGACTAGACGGAGCTATGAAAGAAAAATTATTTCAAATAATTTTTTTCTGAAAAAAGATCTCCTTTCGCTCCACTGGGAAACGAACCACAGAACAACTGATTTCCGGTCAGATGCTTTCCCATTAAGCTACTAGAGAGATCGAGAAAAGAAACTTTTTAGAGAAATACCCGAATTATTTTGCTAGATCGTACAAATCAAAATTTTCAAGATATCTGTATTATCATTAGAGAATAACAGAAAATATTCAACGTCTTTTCAGACTAGATGGAGCTTTGAAAGAAAAATTATTTTAAATAATTTTTCTTCTGAAAAAAAGATTTCCTCCGCTCGCTCCCTTGGGAATCGAACCACAGAACTGCTGATATCCGGTCAGGTGCTTTCCTATTAAGCTACTAGAGAGATCGAGAGAAGAAACTTTTTTCAGAAATACACGCATTATTTTGCTAGATGGTACAAATAAAAATTTTCAAGGAATCTGTATTATCATCAGAGAATAACAGAAAATATTTAACGTCTTTTCAGACTAGATGGAGCAATGAAAGAAAAATTATTTTTAATTAACTTTTTTCTGAAAAAAGATTTGCTCCGCTCGCTCCCCTGGGAATCGAACCACAGAACTGCTGATTTCCGGTCAGATTCTTTCCTATTAAGCTACTAGAAAGATTGAGAGAAGAAACTTTCTTCAGAAATACCCGAATTATTTTGCTAGATGGTACATATAAAATTTTTCAAGGAATCTGTATTATCATTCGAGAATAGCAGAAAATATTTAACGCCTTTTCATACGAGATGGAGCTATGAAAGAAAAACTATTTGAAATAATTTTTTTCTGAAAAAAGATCTCCTTTTGCTGGGCTGGGAAACGAACCACAGAACTACTGATTTCCGGTCGGGTGCTTTCCCATTAAGCTACTAGGGAGATCGAGAGAAGAAACTTTTTTCAGAAATACACGCATTATTTTGCTAGATGGTACAAATCAAAATTTTCAAGGAATCTGTATCATCACTAGAGAATAACATAAAATATTTAACGTCTTTTCAGACTAGATGGAGCAATGAAAGAAAAATTATTTTAAATAATTTTTTTCTGAAAAAAGATTTGCTCCGCTCACTCCCCTGGGAATCGAACCACAGAACTGCTGATTTCCGGTCAGATGCTTTCCTATTAAGCTACTAGAGAGATTGAGAGAAGAAACTTTTTTCAGAAATACCCGAATTATTTTGCTAGATGGTACAAATCAAATTTTTCAAGGAATCTGTATTATCATTAGAGAATAACAGAACATATATAATGTATTTTCAGACTAGATGGAGCTATGGAAGAAAAATTATTTTAAATGATTTTTTTCCCAAAAAGGATCTTCTCCTTTTGGTCCGCTGGGAATCGAAGCACAGAACTACTGATTTCCGTTTAGGTGCTTTCCCATGAAGCTACTAGAGAGACCTAGAGAAGAAACTGTTTTTCAGAAATACCCGAAATATTTTGCTAGATGGTACAAATCAAAATTTTCCAGATATCTGTATTACCATTAGAGAATGACAGAAAATATTTAACGTCTTTTCAGACTAGATGGAGCAATGAAAGAAAAATTATTTTAAATAATTTTTTTCTGAAAAAAGATTTGCTCTGCTCGCTCCCCTGGGAATCGAACCACAGAACTGCTGATTTCCGGTCAGATGCTTTCCTATTAAGCTACTAGAGAGATTGAGAGAAGAAACTATTTTCAGAAATACACGCATTATTTTGCTAGATGGTACAAATTAAATTTTTCAAGATATCTGCATTTTCATTAGAGAATACCAGAAAATATTTAACGTCTTTTCAGACTAGATGGAGCTAGGAAAGAAAAATTATTTTGAATAATTTTTTTCTGAAAAAAGATCTCCTTTCGCTCCGCTGGGCATCGAACCACAGAACTACTGATTTCCGGTCAGGTGCTTTACCATTAAGCTACTAGAGAGATCGAAAGAAGAAATTTTTTTCAGAAATACCCGAATTATTTTGCTAGATGGTACAAATAAAATTTTTCAAGGAATCTGTATTATCGTTAGAGAATAGCAGAAAATATTTAACGCCTTTTCAGACTAGATGGAGCTATGGAAGAAAAATTGTTTTAAATAATGTTTTTCTGAAAAAAATCTTCGCCTTTCGCTCCACTGGGAATCGAACCACAGAACTGTTGATTTCCGGTCAGATGCTTTCTTATTAAGCTACTAGAGACATCGAGAGAAGATCTTTTGAAAGAAAAATATCATTTAAAATAATTTTTCTTTCATAGCTCCATCTAGTCTGAAAAGCCGTTAAATATTTTCTGTTATTCTCTAATGATAATACAGATTCCTTGAAAGATTTGATTTGTACCATCTAGCAAAATAATGCGTGTATTTCTGAAAAAATTTTCTTCTCTCGATTTTAAAAAAGAATTATAATTGTGAATTTGAACGTGGATTTTTTTCAGATTCCTTTTTCTGAAGCAGAATCAAAATTATTTTCCAAAATTCCTTTTCTATGTAAAAAATTCCCTGTTTCAAGTCAAATAATAATTTTTTATATGAATCCGCTATTCCAAGTTCAAAATTCTAATTATTTATATAATTTTATTATATTTTATTTTTTCTTCCGTCGAAACTCGGAAAAATTAATATCCTGACAATGTAAAATTCCCGAAAAACAAAATATTTGAAATAAAAAGTTTCCTGCAATCATAAAATTGCTGAAATATAAAAATCCCGATGTGAAAATTTCTCGAATAATAAAATTCCCGAACAATTTATAATATTTGCGAATTTGAAAATTCCCGTCAATTTATAATATTACCGAATTTGAAAACTCCCGAATAATAAAATTTTTCTTCAGAAAATTTCCGAATTATAAAATATCCGTTACTGCAAAATTCTCAACACAGGAAAATTCCTGAATTTAAATACTAATTAAAAAAATTATTTTCTAATAAATATTATTTATTTATTAGAAATACATTAATCAAATATTTTTATCAGAAAAATGTTTAATGTTTAAAGTTTTTTAAGATTATTGTTTGAATTCAAAACAACAATAATTGTATAAGAATTTTATTAAAAAAATAATTTTTATGAACACGTGCATTGTATTTTTTTTTTTATTTTTCAAATTCGGGAATCTTCTAGTTCGGATATTTTATATTTTATATTCGGGAATTTTTCAATACGGGAATTCTACAGTGTTCTAAAAGAACTAATATACAGATTCAAAAAGAAAACTTGCATTGAGAAATTAAAAATTTTTTTTTTAATTTTTGTTAAAAATATTGTATTTTCAATAAATAAATAATATTGATTAAAGAAAAAAATGTCCAAATTGTCGAAATTATATTTCTTTACTGCAATTACCTGCCCCAAACGCAAAAATATTATTCTTTACTAAAATTCCCTATCCCAACTAAAAATCATAAATCTTTTAGAAAATTCTTTGTCTCGAAGTCGAAATGATAATTCTTTACTGAAATCCCCTTTCCCAATGTAAAACTATAATTCGACTAAATTTAAGTCAATTCGACTAATTTTAAGGTAATCCTACTGACTTTAAGTTAGTTCGAACAAGTTAAAGATAATTTGACAGAATCTATATTCATATTTGTTACTGCACTAAAGTTAACTGAACTGATTTTAAATTCATTTGACTAAATTTAAGATATTTCGAAAAAACTGAATTTAAAACAAGACTGAAATTAAATTAATTACGACTGCGTTCAAGTTAATCCGACTGAATTTAAATGAAATTGATTGAATATCAGTTAATCTTACTAAATAAAGTTCTTTCGATCGAATTCAAAATATTCTGACTAAATTTAAGTTTAAACGACTGAATTTAAGTTAATTCGACCTAATTGAAGGTAATTCTACTAAATTAGGATCATTTCGACCATGTTTAAGATTATTGAACTAAATATAAGTCAGAAGGACTTATTAGGTTAATTTATATTGCATTAGAGATAATTGGACTGCATTTACATTTATTTCTGCTACTAAATTAGAGTTAGCTAAACTGAATTCAAGTTTATTCGGCTAAATTTAAGATACTTTGATCAAACTTACGAAAATTCGATTAAATTAAATGTAAAACGACTGAATTGGGAATTCGACTGAAATTAAGTAACTTTCGACTGCATTCAAGATAATTCGAAAGAATGAATATAATATGAATATATATATATAAGAAGGAAATTTTTAGTTAATTCGACTAAATTTAAGTTTAAATGACTGAATTCATAATTCGTCTAACTTTAAGTTAATTGCAACCGCATTGAAGATAGTTCGAAAGAATTTTTATCAATTTATGTTACTAAATTTGAGTTTTTGAACTAATTTTAAGTTAATTCGACTAAATTTAGGCCAATTTTACTGAATTTCAGTCAATCTCACTAAATTTAGGTTACCTCGATGAAATTTCGAATAAACAGACTAAATTTTAGTTAACACTACTAAGATATCTCCGATCGCATTGAAAATAATTTTACAGGACTTAAATTAATGTTTGTTACCGGACTTAAAATTTGACTGACATTAAGTTAATTTAGACTGTAGTCACGATAATTAAACAAAACCTAAATTATTATTTGTTAATGAAGTCAAGTTATTTGAATCAAATTTGGGATTGCACTTAATTTAGAAATTTCAACGAAATTTAAGTTTACATGACTGAATTTATAATTAGACTGACTTAAAGTCAATTTCAACTGCATTGCACATTGTTCTACAGAAATTCAATTAAAGTACATATGTTACTAAATTTAAGTTACTTGAATTATATTTAAGTTAGTTCGATAAAATTTAAGTCAATTTGACTAAATTTCAGTTAATGCTACTAAACTTAAGTTATTCCGGCTTGAATTGTTGTTTGTTACTGGATTTAAAATTCGACTGACATTAAGATAATCTTGACTGCACTCAAGATAATTCGACAGAATTCAAATTGACATTTGTTACTGAATTTAAGGTGGTTTGATTGAATTTATGATTCCACTGAATATAAATTAAAATTACTGAATTTATACTTCGACTGACTTTAAGTTAATTTCAACTGCTTGGAAGATATTTCGGAAGAATTTTCATTAATGTATATTACTGAATTCAAGTTATTTGAACTGAATTTAAGCTCATTTGACTAAACCTGATATAATTTGACTAAGTTTAAGTTAATTCGGCTAAATTTAAGTTATTTCGACCAAATTGAAGATAACTTGACTAAATTTAAGTTAGAGTGACTAAATTAATCTCGACTGCATTTAAGATAATTTGCTAGAATTCAAATTAATCCAAATGAATTTAAATAACGTTGACTCAAGTTCAGTTAATCTTATCTTTTTTTTATTTAATTCAAAATATGTTCACTAAATTTCGGTTTGAACGACTGAATTCAAGTCAGTTCGAAAGAATTTAAATTCAAATTTGTTACTGAATTTAAGTTACTTGAACTGAATTTAAGTTACTTGAACTGACTTTAATTTACTTGAACTGACTTTAAGTTGATTTTAATGAATTTACCCAATTCGCCTAAATTTAAGGTAATACTACTTTTAAATTATTTCGACCGAATTAAAGATAATTTGAACAAATTTGAGTTAAAGCGACTGACTTAATTTCGACTTTGCCAGAATTGAAATTAATTTATGTTAAATAATTTTAGTAATTTAGGATTGTAATTATTTCGGAAAATTCCTTATTCTAGATGAAAATTATGATTTTTCCACAAATTCCACATTTTCCCGATTTTCCTGGTTTTAAACACTTTTTTTATTTTCCCATAATTTATATATTTTGAGAGCGTGATAATGGAAAAATCGCTTCCTCGTTAATCGTAAACTGCGGCTTTTAGTTTGGCGATAAAATTCAGGAATGCCGATCATCCTTCTTCCGGGGGAAGATGCTATAAATTTCGAAAGCCATTGAAAAATAACTATGGAAAAATAATAATAATTTTATTTTTTAACTCTTATGATCAAAAACCAACTTTTAAAAGTTTAAATAAACTGGAAAACAACATATTTTTTTTTTGTTATACATATAAGATGAATAATTTCCAATTTGAAATTATACTCATAAATTCCAAAATCTGGGTGAATTAATCCGGGTTTTCGGAGAGTGACTTTTGATGAATGAGGTTCCGTGTTTACGTCAATCATCCAATCTCGCTAATGCAGAGAGGTGAATGTGGAAGTTCCTATTCTAATTTAGATGAGATGATCAATAATAAATTTAAAAACAAACTTTTTATTAATATACATTTTTTATTAAGAATCTCTCTGAGCATGCAATTTTAACATTTATCAATTCTATAATAATAAATTTAAAAACCCAGTTAACATTTTTTTTTTTTGCAATTACTTTGGTGGTTTGATGTAGCAATTTACTCTGTCAAGCCTTTGAAGATAGATGGTTTTTTAAAACCAATATCATGGAATAAATCGCTTATCCAATACGTTATCGATACTGTAAAACAAGTAACGAATTGCTGTTAGTTAAGCCAAGTAATTTCAGGAGCTGACATTTCAATTAAATTTATTGAATTTCAGTTAATCTTACTACACTGATTTATTTCGACCAAAAACAAAATATGTTGACTTAATTTAAATTCAAACGACTGAATTTGAGTTGATTAGACTTAATTCTAGTAAAAACGTCTGAATTTAAGTATGAAGGACTGAATTCAAGTTAATTTGGCCTAATTTAAGTTATTACTTCTAAATTTAAGTTATTTCGAACAAATGTAAGACAATTTGACTAAATTTAAGTTTAAAAAACTTACTAAGTTCATGTTAATGCATTGAATATAATTCGACAGAATTTAAATTCACGTTTGTTACTGAATTCAAGTTATCCGAACTGAATTTAGGTTCATTCGACTAAATTGAAGACATTTTCACCAAACATAAGATAATTCGACAGAATTTCAATTCATATTTGTCACTAAATTTAAGTTAGGTAAACTGATTTTAAATTCATTGGACCAAAGAAAAATATTTTGACAAGACTGAATTTAAAATTTGACTGACATTAAATTAATTTTGACTGCATTCACCTAATTTCGACTGAATTCAAGTTAGTTTGACTGAATTTAAATTACTTTGACTGAATTCAAATTACGTTGACTGAATTTTAGTTGGTCTTAATAAATTATGATTTTGATCTAATTCAAAATATGTTTACTAAATTAAGGTTTCAAAGACTAAATCCCATTTCAGGAGCTGACATTTCAATTAAATTTATTGCATTTTAGTTCATCTTACTACACTGACTTATTTCGACCGAAAGCAAGACATGTTGACTTAATTTAAATTCCAACGGCTGGATTTGAGTTGATTAGACTTAATACTAGTAAAAACGACTGAATTTAAGTACGAAGGACTGAATTCAAGTTATTTCGGCCTAATTTAAGTTATTACTTCTGTTGTCAAAAATAGGCACACACGTCTTTAAAAAAATAATAATCAATCCTTTATTGACACTTCAGTATTTTCATAAAATTCTAAAATATGACATATAAACAAGAATCAATAGAATGAACTCATCAACATTTTATATATGTTCT
>CAKNYM010050080.1:0-56950 GCA_932195095.1 Andricus curvator
TTCGAATATAAATCGTTTAGCTTTCAACACTTCATTCAGAATCATTATTCATTCTTTGAATCTTCCAATCAAATATATTTGAAATGATTCATTCGCAAAAATCTTGAACTAAAAGTTTAAAATATTATCACGTTGAAAATTTCTAAATATAATGCAGAAGAAGATCGATATTCTTCCAATTTTTTAAATTGCACCACTTAAATTGAAAAATGTAGAAAATATTTGTATTTAACATTGAAACCAAACAACTCAGCATATTCAAATCTGAAATCATTACATTTAAAACTGACTATCAAGGCTTATAATACGAAATTCTTCAATTTTCAAAGATTTGATAGTGTAACTTAATTAACATTTTTAATATGTATGTAATATTGTATTATTATTATTTCAGTTGGCTGAATTAATTTCCAGACGGCCAGACTGTGCATGCTCAAGTCATAGAATCATTTTTGCAAGAAATATGTTTTTTTTTTTTTTAAAGGATTTTAGACGGCTTGTATTTCACAAATTCAACGAAAATTTTATTCTAAAGATGGGAGTATTTGAAATTTTAAAACCTGTGATGCCCTTTATCAAGAATTTATCGAGAGAAAAAAATTGATATGTGCAGTATCTAAAACAACACAGAAATTTCACATGTTCTTTTCGACTCTGGTAGATTTTCCCATTCTAGTTTGAAAACTATATTGATATCATATATATTAATGTCAGATAGTTGCGCTTTTTTCCTGAAATTTTTAACTTTTTGGCACCCTCCACTTAGTGATGTGATAATTCATGCAAGTTAATGAAAATAGTTGTATAAAAAATTTACTATTTTTGAAAAATTTCTTCTCTCAGATGAGTGTTAGAAAGTTCCGGTTATTTCTGAAATGTTTAACTTTGCTTTGCCTTGTTAGTTATAGACAAATACTATATAAACATGAGAGAAAAACGTATTTTGAACAATCTTTTTTTTTCGTGAGTATATTTTGCTGGGGGGGGCTGATATCAAAATATGTTTAATTACAAATTTTTTTTCTACGCTCTGCAATGAACTTCTTGATATAATTGAAAGCAAAATTGTTACAAGTGTTATGCAGACCTAGTCCTCCCACCTATTCCTAATTAAATCATTCCTTGTTTGTGTCTCTTGTGTAAGATAGCTTTTTTGTGAATAATTTTTTAAACATTGCAAAAAGAGCAAAAATAATTCACTTAAAAAAGTAAAATATAATTTCAAAAATTATTTTTGTTGAGGTTCACTTGTTATTTGTTCATAACTGAAAAGTCAAAGCAAAATCAAGATTACGAAAAAAGAAACTTTCTAGCATTACTCCAAGAGAAGATAGATCTAAACAATGATACATTGTGTAAATAAGCATGTTTGTTGACTTGCATTGATCATTACCCAACTGAGTAAAAAGTGAACAAAAATTTTAAGGATTCAGAAAAAACCGCCAATCTTCAGCACTCATCTGAGAGAAGATAGTTATAAACGATTAAAAATTGTTTGAACAATTATGTTCGCTCAACTGGCTTCAATTAGATTTCAACTCTATTCAGCTAATATTGACGATGCTGAATAATACGTACAAAAACGTCTCTTTTCCTGATGGGAAATACTACTGAATATCATTTTTTTGAACCAAAAAAATATATTTTTTGTGTGGATTGGAACAAATTTCCGGGCGATGTGTATCAAAATTCGAAAAATGAACAAATTTTGACCAACCTCAAATGTATATTGTCTCCGACGAGACGCATTTTCTCCGAGGAAGGATCCCCGCCCCCCTTTCCCCTTCCGAAGCTAATATTAAAATATTTGCAATTCCAAATTTTTTTTTACGTTTTACAATAAACTTCTTGTTGTAATGCAAAACAAAACTTTCCAAGTCATTAAATGACCTAGTTGTACCACCTCACTAAGTTGAAAGTGGACAAAAAGTTAAAAATTCCAGAAGAAAACCGCAACTATCTGGCAATAATCAAGATGAAGATAGTTATAAACAACAATAATTTGTTCGTACAATTATTTTTGTTCAACCCAAATGATTATTAGGTCACTTCAGGTGAAAAATAGACAAATAGCTAAAAAATTAAGAAAAAACAGCAACTTTCTACCATCAAGCAAAGAGAATATCATTAGCAATAATAATTTATTGTTCAAACAATTATTTTTGTTAAATTTAATTAAATATCAGTTTACTTTGATCAGAAATTAGAAAAAAAGTCAAATACTTTAGAAAAAACCGCACTTTCTAGCACTTACGTAAGAGAAGGTAGCTAATAACAATAGTAATTTGTTTAAACAATTTTTTCCCAAACTCAAATGAGTATTAACTCATTTCAAGTGAAAAGTGGACAAAAAGTTGCAATTTTTAGAAAAAAAAGCAGTTTCTAGCATTATTGAAAGAGAATATCTTTAACAATAATAACAAATTTGTTGAAAAAATTTTTTATCAACATAAATTATGTATCAACTCGCTCTCATTGAAAATTGGACAAAAAGTGCAATTTAAAAAAAAACGCGACTTTCTAACTCTATTCTAAGAGAAAATTGCTAAAAACGATAGTGAATTGTTTGAACAATTTATTTAAACATCTAATTGTCAGTATAAAGTAGTATTTCATGTATCAATAGCAATTTGAATTAAAAAATCGCAAGCGAATCATAATTAGCGCCAAAAATGACTTTACGAGAGATCTCTGAAGCGACATATTATAATGAATAACATTTTTTAAAATAATTTTCTTCTAAACTAATGATATTTTGAATTAGCTTAATTCTCTGATTATGACTCAATTGTCCGATCACACAGATGCCTGGGAGACATGGACGCCAGGTAAGAATCCTACCTCCCAGACGTGGCAACACCGTTTGAGGTGTGTACGTATAACGTCTAACTCGCTTCCTCATATATAGAGGAGGTCACTTCGTACATCCAGTATCACAAATATATATAAATTCTAAAATGAAAAATTGTTACCCCTCTTTTGAGAAACCTGATCAGAAGGCCCCCCTCAACGTATATATGCATATAAATTTCAAATATTTTCACGGGAAAAAGCGGAGGCGAGAACGTAGAGTCAACTACACGGAGGTGACAACGTACAGTCTATACATATATATATATATATATATGTATTATTGTTTTATAGTTCAAATCGAAAAATATCAAATGCTCTAAATTTTGCTTTGGGTGATTCGGAATCAAAACAGTTTTTCGTCAACAAGGTAAGATAAAATAGATTGGTATTTGTAAATAACCTAATTTCTCCAGTCTGAAAAAATAACTTGTAAACAAGTACGGTTTCCAAAGGTGACGTAGGCTATTTATAAGATACATACAACAGCCATACCACGCTGAAAAAACCAGTTCTCGTCAGATCACTGAAGTTAAGCAGCGTTGGGTGCGGTTAGTACTTGGATGGGTGAACATTCGAGAAAACCGAGTGCTGTTGGCACATCGTGGGTGTGGTGAGCCCACACTTGTAGTTATTTTACTACAAGCTATCAACCTAGAAACACTACCCGAATCGGGTAGTGTCACGCCTACCCTGAAAGGGAAATGGCTTAATGGTGTACAATATTTTCTACTCATTGTTTCAATAATAATTAATAAGCCATTAGTAGTTTTCCACAATCTTGTTATTGAATATTTCAAATAATTGAATTAGTAATTTTTGACTAAGCTTCAGTTGCTCGCATTTCGCTAATCGAATTAGTAGATTTCCATTTTTAATTGGTGAAAGTTTTCTTATCTAGATTTTGAAAGATGACTGGAAAACTCAGGTTTTCCCGAGTTCTCTGGCAAATTGAGAGTATGCACAGATCTCCAAATTTTGCGATTTAACCATTTTTACTTTTACACAAAATTGTATACGATCTTTTTATAACAAATGCATAAGTTCAGACTCAGTTGGAGCACTGCTCATATGCATGCATTTTTCACATATTTTTAAATCCTAATATGAACTTAGGAATTTTTTTTATATCAACGAAAAGCGTGAAAAATTTGTTCGTTAATTAAAAAATACCAAAATTCATATTGATTTACAGTGAATAACGTTTGCATCCACATTGCAAAACTGAAACTGGAGATTTAAATGTTAGCGTTCAAAAAATTTTCTGAAGAAGCACGCTTTTATTTTAGAATTATAATTTCTTTTTGTATATTTAAGGAACAGCTTTTGGTATAAAGGATTAACGATATTTTTTAGGTGAATATAACAATTAGATCTGATTTTCATAAATTAAAAAAAAAAATATTATGAAATATAATAGAATACTTTTACTGTAATATTTTTACATTGGAAGGTTACAACAGAAATCACATAATTTATTTTCAATTAAACCTCAAATCGTTTTCTACTTTCGTGTTTATTCATTGACATTATATGAAAAATATTGTTTGAAAAGCAAAACATGACTTTAAATTTATAAAAAAATTATTTGAATTCACGAAAAATATCGATTATTTTCCGTTGTTTAACTAACTTCAATGGGTGCACATAACTTTTCTGTGTTCCAGATTACAAGGTGTTTGAAACAAAATTATTCGATTTTTTCACAAAATTTAAAAAAAATGGCCTAAAATTCTTTCATATTCTTGTTTGCGAATTTTCAAAATCTTTTGAAATTCTAAAAAAAATTTCTAAATTCTCTTTTATCGATAATGTTCAGAAACGTTTATGAAAAAATTTATCATACATAAGATTCTTAATGTTTGCGTTTGGAAGCATTTAAAAACAGTTTTTCGGGAATTGGTAGTCTGAAAATGGCCGACTGAAGGGGGAAAAAAAATTCTGTGGAAAATTACCTTTGCCAATTAGTCAGAAAATCGTTTTTTATACTTTCATAATAATGTCAAGGAGTCGTCATGTTCCACTTCTAAAATTTGGAAAAAAATATGTCGTATATAAAAAAATATAAAGTTACAGATTTGTAAAATTTGTAATGTTTCGTCAATTAAGTTAAAATCCTACATAGTTAATTAGTTACAAATTCAATCATTTATAATTGTACAAGTTCTAATTTACTAATTGGAAATAAGAATTTGTGAAATGTATAATTTTAAATGCAAAAACTTCCCAATCAAACAATTGTGAAGTCGAAATTAAAATTTTTTCCAATTTTTAATGTTTGGGCACGAATTAAAATTGTATATTTGTGGACAGTTAAAATTTAAACGGATAACATTTAAAGTTCAGTAATTTACAAATATTAAAAGGAAAGATCTTGAAACTTAAACAATTTCAAATTGAGAAGTTTATAAATTCACGACATCCAAATCGTAGGTTAAACAATTATACCTCTAAAATCAAAAAGTTCTATTTAAAAATTTTAAAGGAAGTTCAGAATCTTATAATTTCTAAAAAGAAAATTTGAGTTGCGAATAACATTGCTTCAAAGAAAATTCGTATTTTCAAGAGAAAATCAAAAATTTTCCATTCATTTAAAAAATCATACATTAATGACTAAAATTAACAAGTTGTAAGAATTCGAGATTATTTAATTTTTTTTATTTCAGGTTTAGGCTGTGACTTTTTCAATGAGAAATGGTACTTTAAAAATTTCAATCAAAGAATATTTCTTTCGTCTCGAATCTTCAATTTCGTATGTTGGTCTTGAGTTAAATTTGTGGATAATTTTTTTAACATTAATCCCTACGTTTAAACACAAATCTTTCCGCTTGTTGCGAAATTTCTCATCTGGTTTGAGCCAAATTTGAGTCAATTTTGAGAATTTTCGAATCAAGAGGAACATAAGGGTTTTCCATTTAACCCTGAAAATTATCCGATCTGCATAAAATTTACTGCAGAGGAATTTTTCGGGTAGCTAATTTTAAATTCCAAATTAAAAAAATGACTGCTTCAAAATGCCAAACAGAAAATTGAAAAAACTTTCTAATCCGTAAGAAATTCATTGTACATTGGCCACCAAAATTTCGAGGAAATTATTCAATCTATACAAAAATTTACGTTACAGTGGTATTTCGGCAGCTGATTTCAAGTTTGAAAAATAAATTTTCAAGAACAACATAGCAGCTCTAATGAGGCGCAGACTAACTTGAAAAATAATCCAACATGTTTACTGTGATTTTCAAACATTTTTTTTACAGTGTGTATCAACATTCTCAAAAACCTCAAATAATTAGTCAATTTTGAAAAGAAAAAAGGGCTACAATCGTTTTTCTGACAAAATTTTTCAGATTTCTGCCACCAGGCAGAATAACAGCGTTAGCCACGTTTTACGTGACCGTTGTCATTACGTAGAGACATTTTCAGACATTTTCAGCCGCAGCGCGTGACATAATTTTTTTTTGCCGCAAAAAATTCACGTCACTTTCCCTCTGACTCTTTTTTTCATTTCGTTTTTGCTATCAGCCCCTCATTTCAAAAAAATTCTTTATTATTATATCATAAAAAATCTATCATTCTGAATTCTGAAATTTCCACACTGGATTAATCAAAAAGTGTCCAGAACAACCCCTAAGTACCTAAGCATTTTATAATGCAGAATCTGATGAGGGAATCGGTCTGATTCCGAAACGTAATTTTTTGTACAATACTGAATAAATAGTCTGGAAAAAGTCGATCGAATGAGGTTTTTCCTTACAAATCCCAATTTGTTACTTCACAGACGTTTAATTTTCGAATATATTGACAAAAGTTCTGGTATTTGTGTGAATTCGTTGCCAACTTATAGATAGAATGTACATCACGAGTATTTAACATTTTCAAGGAAAGTAAATAGAGTTTTAATCTTAGAAAAAAACGCCACTTCACCGCCAGAATGTCGTACTATTTGTCAATATGACGTGCAAGCTGTTACATATACAAGTAGAGCCGGTTCAAGATCAGTCGAAGTTCCTGTTTCCAGAAAGATGAGAGTTTTCACTTTCATCCTGCATTTTTTCGTGTTCATAATACTTGGCAATTCTGTTCGTAAGTAGAATATAATATAATACTAAAGCAATCATACATTGAAATATCTTACATCCAGATGTCGACTATATCTTAATATTCGCATTTCACCTCGAAACAGTTGAAACATATGTTTATTATCATTGTATTTATTTTGCAAAAAATGTTATTCAGGGTGCAACAAAACATTTAATTCTGCCGTTTTGAAACTGAACAAGGCCGCAATTTTTAAATACTGGAGTTTTCAGTTAGAAAAGAAACACTTCAACCAAAAATAGAATTTTTCAACTTTCACTTGAAATAATGTTGTTTTTTTTCAGAAAAAACAATTTTTCAAATTTTCAACCAAGAAGATTCATTTTTTATCAAAAATTTTAATTCTATACCAAAAAAGAAGAATTGGAAACAAAATCTTTTCAACCAAAAAAAGTTTTTTCAGTTAAGAGAGAAAAAAAAAACTGCAACCAAACTGTTGAATTTGAAAACCAAGAAGGTGCATTGCCTAAAAATATGTGAAGTTTCAACGTTCATATATGAGTTTTTAACCCGAAAATATAAACTTGTAAAGTTTTTGAATTTAAAAAAAAAAAAAAAAATTAAAATTAAATTTTTAGCTATGTCGAAAAGTTCTTAAACAAATTAACTGTGATAATAATCTGTTTTTCTAAGTTTAACTTTTGACTGATTTTATGCAATAAAATATTCAGATAATAACCATTAATGCGTCATCGGTGTTCACTTGGATTCGAATTTTAATAAAAATTAGGCCTTGAGAAATGCTTAACATAGATAAAAAATTCGTTTGCAAAAATCAGTTTCTGTTTCTAGAAACATGGGAATTTTTATTTTCAATCTACTCTTCAAATAGATAAAGTTGAATTTTTCGCATCGAAACTTCGAGTTTTATAAAACATAAATAATATAGATGGTTAATACAAATTTATTCAAACAAGTTTCCCAAATAGGACTCGTAGGAAAAAATTATTTTCTTCTTCAATTATTCTTCGATATGTTTTTTGCGATGAATGATTAACAAGGTTTATTGAAAAATAATTTATGAGGCTTTCAAGAACATTTTTTAAAACAAAAACTAAGATTTTTTGTTCATGCATACAAAAGTTACGCTTTTTCACTGAAATTATCCAACAATGAACTAAAACGGATTCAAAAACTGGATGCACGACACTTAATAACAATTTCCGTAATTATTATTATCAATTTCTGTGATTCTGAATAACAATTTCTATCAGAAAATGTCCCAATCCACCATTAAGTTGTAGAGAAAAAGGCTATTTCTTGCTACTAGACTGTTCCACTATTTATTAATATTGGTGATAATAAATAAATAATAATCAAATCAGTAAATGACTATTTTTATAACTTTTAATTTTTTTTTAATCTCAAAAAAAAACCCCTGTCGGAAACACTTTATTCTTTATGAAATTTTAGAAAAATCATCGTTATTAAGTTCAAGCAAGATATTACACATACAGGGTTTGTATAAAAAGTATCGGGAAAAGTTTCGCAAAAATAGATTTAATTCAGATATTGCTACAAAACCTTCAAATTCTTCAAAGTACATCCCTTGAGCGTCGACACACTTTTGCCAGCGGCTTTTCCACGACTCGAAGGCTCCCTCGTAGGCGGATTCCGGAAGGTCTTCAAGGGTACGCTTGCAAGCTTCTTCGAAAGAACTTGGGGTACAATGGTGGTGTCCTTTGAGGGAGGATTTTTTTTGGGAATAGAAAAAAGTTTGGTTGGGCCAATTCGGGACTGTAAGAGGGTTGGGGAATCGTCGCGACGCCGTTTTACGTCAGGTAGTCGGTCACCTTGGAGCAGGTATGGCTGGGTGCATTGTCGTGATGCAATTTCCAATTTCACACCTGCTCCAAGATGACCGACTACCTAACAAAAAAGGGCATCGCGAGGATTCCCAAACCCCCTTACAGTCGCGACTTGGCCTCAGCAGAGTTTCTTCTATTCCCAAAAGTAAAATGCTCCCTCAAAGAACACCACCATGGGACACCAAGTTCTTTCGAAGAAGCTTGCAAGCGTACCCTTGAAGACCTTCCGGAATCCGCCTACGAGGGAGCCTTCGAGTCGTGGAAAAGCCGCTGGCAAAAGTGTGTCGACGCTCAAGGGATGTACTTTGAAGAATTTGAAGGTTTTGTAGCAATATCTGAATTAAATCTATTTTTGCGAAACTTTTCCCGATACTCTTTATACAAACCCTGTAACAATAATATTCACAACGATTGCAATCCAAGATAGATTTGAGTGCTGAATCTCTATTTATTCAAAGTTTCTTATGATAATCTCATCATTATGAATATCGATTATTACTGCACTTTGCTGGTCTTCTTCTTGTGCGAAAATAATAAGCATATAGTTTTTGTTTGTAAATTATTGATAACAGCCATTCATTTGGTTCTATATCACTATTAAGCTTCTCACAAAAATGATTAATGAAAAAATTACTTTTTTCTACAATCGAACGGCAAATTGTGATATTATTCATAGAAATTTCTATTAATAATTACGCAAATTTTTATTTAGTGTATTGTCGGATAATTTCAGTGAAAAAGTCTCTTTTGGATCTGAAGATGATAAATCTTAGTTTCTGTCTAAAATAATGTCTATAACAATAACCGATTTTGAATTTAATGTCAAAAGTTACAAATTTTGATGGCGGATCCAATATGACGACCAAACTTCATAAATTTTCACGTATTTTTCTGAAATTTGGTATTATGTGGTTTTTGAGCGCCGTTGATTTCAAGCTTGACGTCTAAAGTTACAAATCCAAAACGTCGGATCGAATATGACGGGTTTTTTATTGGAAAAATGCTAAAACTGAGTATAAGGATGCACTTTTTTGATTTTTTAAAAACATTATTTCCACATTCTTATAAACAAGTGGTTGAAGTAATGCAATTAAAAAAAAACAGTAATCAATTAATATTTTTGAAAGAAATGCGAAAATTATAGATAAAAGCAGACGTCAAGTTATTTCTCCCATTTCATTAGGCTTTCGAAGTATGATTAGAAAAATTATAAAATAGACAGATACACTTTTTTTTAATTCAGAAATTAATTGTCGGTTCTGAATAATTTTTATGAAATATTATTCCAATACGTTTACGTCTGAGTGTTTTATATTTTATTCACAAATTTTGAAATCTTACTATTTCTTTCGGGAAAATAATTCTCAGTATTTTTCGTTGTTTTTGCATTATTATATGAAAATGCGGAGAATGGCGCAAAATTTTATTGAACATACATATTCCAAGACACAAAACTTTGCCTTTCTCTCTTTGACATCGAGGGGAATGCCGGGGAATGGACGATCGGCAGAAAGTGCTTCTTGGAATTTTTTTGTATATGTTATACGTGACAAAAATACAATAACAAATAATTTTAAACACTTTTTTAAACCTTTTTTGATTTATCGGTTCATATTGAAGACACACGAAGAAAATCTTATATTTTAAACCTTTATCACTGAATATTATCACTTTTTATAATATCTAGCCTTCGAATAACGGTCAAAGTTATTGATGTTTGCATATTTGTCAATGGATACACATTTGTTATTATTATTTATTTCTAGTTGGAACGCATAGTTTTGGCTTTTTACGTAAAAAATAAAATTAAAAATTAAAAAAATTAAATTGTTGGACAAATTACGCAAGCTGTAAGAAAAACTAGAGATCTACAAATTTGTTATAAAATATTGTTATAAATATATATAAAAAATAATAAATAATTTTTTTTTTCAAACGACACAAACTACAATAACATTTAATTCAATAAAATTTTCGCCTAAAACATACCTACTAATTCGCCTTTAGAACCACTTCACGCTAGCATACTTATTTTCAGTTCAAATCGTGAAAAATAAATTTGAGAAATGAACAAATTAATTTTTGGAGAAACGACAGGAGCAACGAAAAAAAATAATGAAGAAAAAGTTTATCACCCAAATTTGTTCACTACAAATTTGTCATTCTCAATTTTTTTATAGGACGCGTTGTTTTTGTTCTAATCATAAGAAATGAAATAAAAAATTGCATTTATGGAAAAACGGCATAAGCTGCAATAACATTTTTTTGCACAAAATATTTCCCCTAAATTATGTCTACAAATTCGTGCAGAACAACGTGACGTATCGTAAACAATAACACTGAAAGTAAACAAATTAAATTTATGTAAAAACGACACAAGTTGCAATAAAATGTTCAATAACGAAATGGCTTTTTTATAGAACGTCTTTTTTGAAAATTATAAAAGCAAGACAATGAAAATAGGTATGTTTCAAATTGAAATGATACATGTTTCAGGGTAGCTGAAAATAAGAGTCAATGCAAATTAAGAAAACAATATTAAAGTAATCATGATAAATAAAATTTGTACTTCATTTGGCAATATCTGAATAAGCAATCCCAGGCCGGGGTACATAAATAAAAGTAATATACATTTGATATAATAGTGTTGAACGTAATGTAGAAAAGGTCACATTTGGGATAGAATCCAGTGCGAAGTACGAGACACGTTATGAGAATGTGTTCGTTAAAGTCGAAGGAGCTTTAACAAAAGAGAATTAAGAATCACCAAATTACAGTTTTCGATGCTTTCACCTTTAATTTTAAAAGTTATGTGCACACATGTGTGAGAAATACAAGGACCAAGCGCGAAACGCGAGATAAATATAGTATCGAGCGCGAAGCGCGAGAACCAAAAGTCGCGCGCCCCAGGCGCAATAGAAATTTTTTGGGGATTGTTGAAAATATTCTTCACTAAACATTCTTATACTATATCTTACAGATGGAAGTAATGAGGAGCCAAGTCGACGTCGAACATCAAGAAGACATTCTAATCGATCACCACATCAGGCTGCGGAGCCAGAAAATTATGAAAGTCAACGTTAGTATATTATCATTTTTTTGAACCAACAAAAAAATTCTGGGATTCAGAAATAAACTAAATTTTCATTCTCAAGCACCAATAAATTATTCTCGCTGAACGGCGTTGGCCCCTGGAAACCCTTGAAACAAGTTTTGAATTTCAACTTGAAAAGTACATGTTCTCATAGAAAATTCAATCGCGCAGCTTTTTTCATAAAAAAAAATATTGCAGCTTTCCCCGTTTCCAAAGTGGACCCGAAACCCTAGTTTGAAAGATAAACAACTTTTCGACAACTTTAGAAATTCATGAAATTTTATGGACACTTTTATGGATTTATGGAACCTTTTGGCACGTGTATCGCGAATACTGATTCACGTTCTAAACTGTTTTGGTTATTCTTGACTAATCTGCATATGAAGTTCTCATATCTGCCAACAAATTGTTGAAAAATGTTAATCAATTTCTGAGAATGCAGTTGATTGTGTTAATTACTGGTAAAAGAATATGATTTCATTGAATGGTCGCAAATTATTTTTCAGTCATGAAATTAAAAATATGAAATACTACATATTATTAATATTATTGTGAATAATTTTTCAATTTCGAATTGCAAATTGTGAGAATTAAATACTTCACAATTATAACAAATTTGCGAATCAAATTTTTGCAATTTCAAAGAATTACAATAATTGACATTTCTTGAGTTTTGAAAATATGAAATTACAAATTATTCCATTTTCAAGAATTATGTTTCAGAAGAATATAATTTCATAAATTTTGTTGGAAAAGTTCAATTCTGAATACACTAGAATGGAAAATTCTTCAATTTTCACGATTCATAGTGTAAAAAATCTGTAATTTGAAATATGCACAATTGAAAGCTGTTTAATTTTTAAAGATGTATGAGTAACAACTTTTAAATTGTGATGATTTTGAAGACTAGGAGTCAAGACTTTTCAATTTCAAATCTTCCAAATTGATGAAACTTTAAATGTTATTATTGATAATTTGCAAAAAATTTTATTGTTAAACATAAATCTCTTATCATTTCTAATGGTAAATGTTTCAAATAAGGAAATCTTCAATTCAAATTTTCACTATTTTGAGGAGTCACAAATGAATCATCTCGAATTTTAAAAATAGACATTTCTAAATTATTCCATTTTTAAGAATAGCATTTGAAAGAAAGGTCATATTGAACGTTTTTTTTTGGTTAAGCCTGAAATTTACAATCATAAATTCTTCAATGTTAACGACTTTCAATTTAAAATTCTTCAATTTTAAATATTTGCAATTAAAGACACTTCAACATTATTATTAATATTATTGTAAATATCAACAATTTTGATGTGTTTTTAAACTGATGTTCAAATCAGTCAAGTATATATTATTGTTATATATTTCGATGAATTAGAAGTTGAACGCTTTTTGTTAGCCGAAAATATATAGATAAGAATGTTATAACTCTTACTGAATTTCATGAATAACGAATAATGCGGGATTCCAGCGGAATTAATTCATTTTTATTTTCTCTATGATATCTTCAGGTTTATTGGCCCTGCAGCTATTCAACTTTCAGCATGGCTGTTGTAAAAAATACAGTCCGTGTCAAAAATTGCTCGCAGGCATTTTTTTCGCGTAGAATTAAAATCCACTCAAAAATAATTCTCATATTATTAATGCTGCATCCATCAAGGCGTATCTTTAAAGCCAGATCAACCAACTCGAACACTACTGGCTGCCGCACAGTGTGTCAAAATCCATTTGAGGGGGAAAAATTATATTTCTCGTCGCAGCTGCATAAAACTTGGTACCAGGAGAGTTTTTGGAGTCCTTGATTTTGAATTTGATGTCAATAGTTACAAATTCAAATGGTGGATCCAATATAACGGCACAAGAGATTTTCCCTTTTAAAAATTGAACAATTTTGTAGAAAGTCGTCTTTCGCTTTAAAAGTTCAAAAACTTGGTATGAACTTAATTTATTTGGTTGAGAATTCACCAATTTGGGTTAAAATTAACTTTTTCGTTGAAACTTCATGTTTTCGAGTTGGAAATTCAACAGTTTTCTGGAGAAATCGCTTTTTGAGTTTAAAAATTCTAGAAGCTGCTTTGGATTTAAAACTTAAATATATTTTGGTTATAATATCAACTACTACATTTTTCATCAAGAATTTATCTTTTTGGTTGAATTCTACTCTCCTGATTAGAAATTAAAATCTTTTCTATGGTTGAAATATCAACTATTCTATTTCTCGTTAAGAATCAATCTTATTTCATTTCGAAAATTTGATTATCTGTTTAAATATTCATTTTTGTATGTCGACAATTCAACACCATGGCCAATAATTCAACTATTTTGCTAAAAACTAAATTATTTTGCCCAATATTCAACGAT
Source organism: Andricus curvator (assembly GCA_932195095.1). Lineage (NCBI taxonomy): Eukaryota > Metazoa > Arthropoda > Insecta > Hymenoptera > Cynipidae > Andricus > Andricus curvator. The sequence continues at coordinate 14,215 of CAKNYM010050080.1, forward strand.
TTTGTTGAAAATTAATCTTCTCTTTCTTATTGAAAATTCATTTCTTTTGGTAGAAAAGTCTAATGACTTAACGAAATTGGCTACCTAGTAAAAAATTTAATTAATTTTATGAATTAGAAATATAATTCGGATGTTTTTCATATTTTATTTCATTATTTCTTGAATCATGATTATCAGACGTGAACGTTTCTTGAAGGCAATAATAACGCCATCACTTTATATTGATCACAGAATCTCTGTAACTATCAAACAGTTACCCCATTTCTCCATGAGAAATGGTTTAGTCACTGACGATTTAGTTTAATTTTTTTGTATTGTCTTGTTATTGAGTGAATATGAACGACATCGAATTAATATGAAGCAATTAGGTCATCGCGAACTGTGTTTTATTTGATCAGCTGTTTTTCTGAAAAATAATTTTTCTTACAATCTTTTATTCGTAATATTTTTAACAATTCAACAAAATTAAGAATCCATTTATCAACTATTATATTATGAATTTGAGGTCCAGAAATTATAATTAAATATTATAATAAAATTATGTAAACGTCAATATCGTTATAATTCGATTAGCATTTTGATTTTTCTTCATTGTGTAGATTTTAGACACATAGTCGCGAAAACGGAGTTTTTTTGACATTTTTTGGCAACAGCCCCGAAATTATTCATTACATTTCAAGTTTATCGGGTTCGTTTCATAGACAACATTTTTCACTGTTTATTAAATTAGCCCTCATATTTGAAAATCTACTTTTCTGGATGTGATTAAAGAATAAATAGAAAGAAAAGTATCTAAGAACTTTAGTTTTTAATATTTTGTTAACACATTATGATCTATAACCTTTTCACGCACAAATTTGTTTGAACTTTGCAGAATTATAAAAAAATTCCAGACAACGTTTTTATTAAATTGACAGATAATCATAAGATCCACGAAAATTTTCATATTTCTATTTAAGTCATATTTCTGTCTAAGTCAGAAAAGCAATGTTTGGGCTTTCCGTAGTTGAAAATATCTAATATTTCAGGTTAAATTTTTCCCCTAAATTATATCTACAAATTCGCTCAGAACTACGTGACGTATCGTAAAAAATAACACTGAAAGTAAAGGAATTAAATTGATTTAAAAACCACACGAGTTGCAATAAAATGTTTAATAACGAAATGGCTTTTTTATAGGACGCACTTTTTCAATTTATAGAAACAAGACAATGAAAATATGTATGTTTTAATACCAGTGCATATTATTAATTGTAATAATATAAATTTATTGAAATGATACATTTTTCAGGGTAGCTGAAAATAAAATGCAATGCAAAATAAAGAACAAATATTAAAAGAATCATGATAAATCGTACTTTATTTTGCAATATCTGAATAATCAATCCCAGGCCGAGGTGCAGAAGTAAATGTAATATACATTTGATATAATAGTGTTGAACGTAATGTAGGCAAGTTTACATTTTGGGCAGAATCGAGTGCGAAGTACGGGATACGTGATGAGAATGTGTTCATTAAAGTTGAAAGAGCTTTCACAAAAGAGAATTAACAATCGCCACATTAAAGTTTTCGATGCTTTGATCTTTAATTTGAAAATTGATGTGCACAAATGTGTGGGAAATACAAGAACCGAGCGCGTAGCGAGCGGTCAACACATCATCGAGCGCGAAACGCGAGATAAATATATTATCGAGCGCGAAGCGCGAGAATCATCAGTTCTGCGCCCCAGGCGCAATAGAAAATTTTGGGGTTCGTTGGAAGTATTCTTTACTAACATTTCCTATATTATATATTACAGATGAAAATGATGAGGGGCCAAGTCGACGTCGAATACCAGTAAGGATTAATCGAATACCACATCCGGCTCCGCCGCCATCAAATTCTAGAAGTCAACGTTAGTATATTATCATTTTTTTTAAACGACAACAAAAATGCTGGGATTCAGAGAACAAAATTTCGATTTTCAACCGCCAATAAATTTTTCTCGCTGAACGGCGGTGGCCCCTGGAGACCTTTGAAACAAGTTTTGAATTTCAACTCAAAAAGCAGATATTCTTATATAAAATTTGATTTCGCATCTTCTTTCATAAAACAAAAATATTGCAGCTCTTCCCGTTTTCAATGTGGAACCGAAAACCTACTTTAAATCATAAACAGCTTTTTGAAAACTTTAGAAATTCATGAAATTTAATGGAATCTCTGGAAATTTATGGGAATTTACAGGCTGTAACTTCCGTAATGTGCAAGGACACCGCTAACTGCAAAATAAACGAAGCCGAGAAAATCGACAAAAACTGTTCAAATCTTTATGCACCTGATGTTTAGATCAGTGAAGTATATATTATTGTTATATATTTCGATGAATTAGAAGTTGAACGCTTTTTGTTAACCAAAAATATGTAGATAAGAATTTTATAATTATTATTGAATTTCATGAATAACGAATAATGCGAGATTCCAGCGGAATTAATTCATGTTTATTTTTAAAAAGTATAATACATAAATTCTGAAGGTATTAAGTATCAACCTGATCCTGCAAAATTCACACTTGCACACAATCACCTACTTTGCGCACTTGTATCGCAATAACTATTAATGCCTTTTTGCATTCCCAAACCAGTTCTGATGTTATGTCTGGTTTCCCTATTGCAGTTAGTGTCGCTTGGCTGTCCGAAAAGATCGTAATCTGTCTGCAAGCAGCGTTTTCTTCTATTAGCTTTTCAGCAAAGTGAAGGACGACCACGACCTCCGCTTAAAAGACAGTAGCATGTCGCCCAAATGTGATCCCTTTCCCTCTCTTGCTGTCACAAATTCCTGCTCCTGACCCTACCTCTCCTGTGGAGCCATCTGCACACCAGATTTCCCCTTGCAGGAGCGGGTTACCATTTTCTTTCCACAGATCGATGCTTGGGATGCAGACGCGGAAAGCTTTGGCAAAGTTAAAGCGTTTTGTTATTTTATCTTGCCTCATCTGTAGAATCGGCAGTGCACTGATATTACTCGGGAGCCTAGTGTGTTCAGTCCCCGGAGTGCATCTATTTGCTCTTGCCAGGCGGCCCATCGCGTGTGCAGCTCTAGCGGTTATCGCAACATGTAGGGGTTCCCAACAGAGCATGAATCCTTTCGCCGCTGTGGGCGTATTCCTCATTGCTCCAGTCAAACCCCTACATTCGAGCGTTTGTAATCTTCGCAGCCTGTCCTGCATTGTTTTAAGTTCCGCCCGTGGCCACCAGACCACGTCCGCATGTAGGAGCCTGGGTTTTCGGACAGCAGAGTAGATTCATGCAAGCATTTTAGGCCCTAGAACTCATGTCAACCCAAAGGCTCTCCTGCACTTCCAAAAGGTGATGACAAATTTGCTGAATTGGGTCTCTAGGTGCTTTGTCCAGTTCAGCTTGCTATCCAGGATTACTCTCAAATATCTAACTGAAGCACCTTATCCCTAATGAATCGCCTGATCAGCCATCCTTCCATGCCGATGACACGTGTTTAAGGGCTATACTTGACCTAAATAGTTTCGTCAGAGGAGGGACGACTAACTCCATGCCTTTTTGTAGAAGCGCTAGATAAATGCCATCCGCCGCTGGTGATTTAAAGGGACAGAGAGACCCTTCGGCCCATTGCACCTTTTTGTAATTAGTTATTATACGTTAGCGGCGAAATTGCAGTCGGCCCGTTCCACCTCTTGGCCCTAGTCTCTGTTCTCTTCATCGGTTCGCATTCGCTAAAAACCCTGGAAGTGAAGTTCCATCACGTGATTCAGCGTTGCTTCTTCGTATTCGGCAAAATTGTGCTTGTAGGGCAATCGTTCTCCTATGATCAATGGTACCATGGCTTGTAGGGAATTCCGCAAACCTCCCTCTGAGTTCCTCTTTACATGAGTCCCAAAGTGTATTTCTGGGGTTTCTGATCTTAGAAACCACCGGTTTTCCTAGGGTTAATCGAAAGACGATGTATTTGTGGTGTGAGAGAGACTTCTTATCGGAGACTCTCCAGTCCACTACCATGCTCCTCAGTACACTCGAACATAGGGTCAAATCGAGAATCTCACTCCTGTTTGTAGTCTGGAATGTGGCAGTATCACCCTGATTCAGAATCTCCAGATCTGTGCCCGCTATGTATTCAATTAAATCTCTCCCTCTATCATTGATGTTTGCGCTTCCCACAACGTGTGGTGAGAGTTCGCATCACAGCCAAACAGCAGAGGAATCTTGTTCTCTTTACAGTGCCGAATTAGAGCCTCCACTTCTCTGGGAGGCTGGGATCCCTCGGCATCGCCAGGGAAATACGCCGAGGCAATAAACACCTCTAGCCTTGATAACGGTGATATCTCTGGAGCAGAACTTAGGCATTAGGATCGCATCCACACCCTTCACGGCTATGCAAGCCCTTGGCGCTTTTTCTCATGGCTCCTTATATATGGTGCCACATTATGACAAGCCACTTATGCTTTTCCTGTATAACAAGGGTTCTTGGATTAGGGCATTCCTGCATGCACCACTGACAAGCTCCTGGCTACAACCGCCGTGGCGCCTTTGCTGTGGTGCAGATCAAGCTGCACCATGGGGATTCCCGTCTCGGCCATTGAGAGGCTAATTCAGGGCCCATATATAGGGTCAATAGTCCAGATTCGCAAGGGATCCGGAAGTTCGCACCGCTCGTAGTAGACTGCCACCTCAGGAGCCTTCAACCATTAGCGGTGGATTAGAAGAAAGTCCCGGAACAGGCCCCTCATTGTTTTTGTTTTCGTGTTTCATTAATTTTTCCACGAGAAGCTAGGGAAATTAGAAACACTTCCTGCAGAGCCCCGCATGCATGGGGCGGGTCTACATACTATATGATTCGACCTGGTGTCTCAAAGTTTCCGTTAAGGCACATCCTTTGAGAAACATGCCGGTCCACCTCAACTGAGGGGGGCTGGCCGGCATGTCCAAGGATTTGGGAGCATAAGAACTCGCGCCCTCGATATTCCAGGAAGCTTTGCCATCACCCCCTGGAGGGATTGCTCCTTAGTTTAAGTCCCATTGACCAGAGTCCGTCAGTTCCCCAGAGTAGCTACACCTTGCGATGCAGCCTCTCTTGTTCACCTATCCGTATCTATAGTCCAATGAGAACCGTGAGCCCTTTCACCAACTACAAGGTCCCGCGATTCCTAGCGAGAGTGTTATGAATCATACGTGACAAAAATATAATTACAACGAATTTATAACTTTTTTTCACCATTTTTTGAATGAATATCCACTGACTTTGGGATAACATTTAAGCTATCTTTAGTTTGGAAACATATCAAATCTTTGGGGTTCGTTAAAAAAATTATTAAATAAAAATCCTTATATTATATTTTACAGAAGTACTAACACCACTAGTAGAGCACGCAGCCCTCCTTAGTCCTATGGATTTGGTTGATTGTAAGTATATATTAATTTTTGAACTAAGTAAAAATTGTTGTGATTTAGAAAAAAATCATCATTTCTTTTCGTAACCGCAAACAAATTGTTCTTGCTGAATCGCGTTGTCCCTTGAAGAACTTTGAAACAAGTTTCAAATTTTCACTTAAAAAATAGATATTCGTGTAGATAATTTAATTTGGCATTTTTTCTTTATGTAAAATGCTGTAGCCTTTTCCTTTTTCAAAGTAAATTCGAAAGTACCGTTTTTACAACAACAAAAAACGAGTTTTTATAAGAATTAGAATTAATCAGTATTATTATCGGAGTTCGTGACGATCGGTCATTTTACCACTGTGAAACTAGAATGGAGTTTGAAATTTTTAAATAAAAAATTTTTAATTTCTGAAGAAAGATCTTTCTCATTTGCTCCGCTGAAAATCGAACCCAGGTGTTATGTTTGAATACAAGTTAAATTAGTAGGAATCGGTCTCATCATCGGAGTTCGTAACGATCGATAATGTGTGGTTATCTTTTACAACTGTGAAACTGGAAATCAACAATATCGATCTAAGGTTACTGCTTGAGTAACAAAAATTATTAATGTCTTTCCAGACTAGATAGAGTTTGTAATTTTTAAATAAAAATTGTTTAATTTCTTATTTAACTTGTATTCAAACATAAAACCTCGCGATGAAAAGCGTAGATCTGAAAAAAGTATCTGCCTTCGATCTCCCTAGTAGCTTAGTGGTAAAAGCATCCAAACAGCAATCGGAAGCCAGGAAATGCCCCAAAAATGCAAAACATCAGATTGTTGTAGAAAATGTTGATTAATTTCAAGAATAAAATTGCTAACTTAACAAATTTGGAACTGAAAAGGAAAAGCATGTAGTAAGAATTTCTCAAATAATCACTGTCTTCCAAAAACAATATCACTGTGAACATTTATTTTCTGTGACATTAATTTCAGGAAAAAAACTTTTCACGATTTATAGGATGAAATATTTGTTTAAACAATTTAAAATAGTTCAAAATATTGCTAAGTGTGTTAAGTTAGAAATATCATTGTTGGTATTCATCAACTGCAACACGTATCCCGATAAATCATAACTTTCATTGTTTACAGGCGAAAAAAAAACATTATTTAAACAAACAGTAGTTGTTTGAAAAACTTGAGTTAGTTGAAAAATACTTGAAGATTTGTGACTTATCGAATACATCAATAATTAATTCAGAGGAAATTCTAAAAAAATATTATCTTTAGCATGAATTTTACTTGTAAGTGATATTTGCATTCTTTGGGGCATTTTTTTATTGCAATACAGGGAGTTGGGGGCGTCAAAATGAGGAGTTACTTTTATAGAATTGCTAGGAACAACAGTGATTTCTTCAAAGAAATAGGTTTGTTCAATTGCATCCATTATCACCTCACACAAGTTGAAAAGTGCAAAAAATCTACCATGAACAATTGCAAAATCCACAACAACATGAACAATCTGCAAAAAAAAAAATGCGCATCAGAATTTGGGCTTATGTTGGACTGTCAATTCTATTCATCAGTTAAAGTGTGAAAAGAATAATATTTCCTTTCCAATTATATCGGACTGACAATGTACAAAGGTGTTGGTTTTTGTCGTCAATGGGGAGAGCTCAAAGACCAGAGTTGGTATTTTTGTAAAGCCAAGAAATCAGATACTCTACTGACAATGTGAAATTCTGAAAATGATTGACTTTTGACAAATTCATATATTTGTGGTAGCTAGAGGTTGTTCTTTAACGTCAAGGTTTGCACCCCAAAAATTGAAGTTTGTATTTTTGAGAAGCAAAAAAATCAAAAACCATATTGATAACGTTCGTTTTTTGTGGGGAAACTGGCTCATAGTATTTTAATAAATATACCAAATGCATAATTGTCGTCCTCGCTAATAATTCTGCATAACAGATCAAAAACGCCATCCATCAAAAAGCTTGTAATTGATTAATTTTTCTGGAAAGTTTTCATTTTATGATTTTTTTTTTTCACTTTTTTTAGGAGTGATCGATTTAACCCCACATTGAAATAGTTGCTTATGAACAAAATGTATGTTTGTGTTCTATGATATGAAAGGGGGCCGGATAAGGATTATATATACTTCAAGCATCAATTGTGCATTCAAATTTGTTCTTAAACTTTATTGTAAAAAATCTAGAGAAAAACGAGTCGCTTATCCCAACTTCACGATGCTTGCCAACAGATATTTTCTCATTTTTAAAAAATTCAGAAATCTCTTTTCTTTGATAAACTAGATACAATGGATCATCGATTTGCCAACCCTCTGCCAACCGAACATTACGACAACATTGTTCCAGGAAGCATCATTTCTGTGAAGCTTGTAGGTACAAACTATATTGAGTGTGGAACACTTTATGAAAAGCCTACAAGGAGCTGGGATAGGTGGCACGACAATATACATTCAACAGGACCTTACGGACTAGATCGCGCTTATATGTATGTTGCTGATCCTGACCTGGAAAGAGAGGATTTAAGGTTTGATAAGGAATTCGCTGCAAAACTTCTAATTCGCTTTGCGCCTGAACAACGAAGTTATGTGAATCGAAGGTCCGAAGTTTTTATAAAAAATGGCGAGCATGCTTATTACGCAATTTTAGGACTTGGTTTGCCAAACAGAGATCGGTTTCCTAGTATAGTACATGTAATCGCTTATTATGGGCCCAATGAGCATCAAGTCCTTCATGGGGCGCTAAAAGTTTGGAACCCCACGCGTCATCCTCCTGAGTGGGCTCTACAAGAACTACCACATTGGTGGGACACATTAGTAAGTAGGGCGGAACGCTATTATTACCGCCAGCGTGCTCGTCGTAACTAAGTTCAATGATAAAACTTATTATAAGGAACTATCACATAAAACACCACAACACACAAGTTACCATAAAAAAGTGTCTGATCAAAATGTGCCTTATTAGAATTTTTGATTGTACAGAAATGTTATTGAATAAAAATATTATTCTCTGACAATGACTCTGAATTTTGTTTCAATCTCCTCTATATTTTATATTATATTATATTCATTATGTCTATGCACTCTTATTTGAGACTTTAGAGATATATGCTCTCACTTTATTAAAGCGTCTTATGCTTGATTATACATTTGCCACATTATTATTGATGTAAATTAAGGACGTAATTGAATTCTCCCACTTTTTAGGCGAAAATATAATCATTTCTTTAAATTACTGAAAGCAATTCTTTAGCAATAAAATAAAGCAATACATACGTTTAGATGATGATATCTACTCTATTGCAATTTCTTCTCTTATAAATTATACATATGATCACTCTTTGAAAATTTTCAATTTCAGTAAGTGAAGAAATATGTGTTTAAAAAAATGTATTCCTGGAATTTATCCATTATGCTACTGCTATTATTATGCAAAAGCTTTAGGTTAATTGAAAGTTGAAATTATACTGGAACATTGTGCATACTATGCGGGTAATAATTACTCATTTATTTAAAAAAATCAATTTTTTCAGGTAAGTGACAAAATTCACTTTTTGTAGATTTAATGTATGATTTACAGACGTTTCTCTAGTTATAGCAAGAAAATTCCTGCAAATTTAATATGAATGACGCATTTCATTGAATTTCTATGCAATTCTTTGAGATTAGGAGACTATTTTTTTTTATTGAAAAAATGTAACTTATGTTAAATGTAACACCATGAAAAATTAATATTTAACCGGACAAAACGAATGTGAAAAAAAAACTAAATTTTAAGGCAAATAGTAGAATTGTCAACCAAAATAGTTGAATTTTGAACCAAAAAAGTAATATTAGACATTCCAATTAAAGGAACTAACTTTTGAAAAAAATCTATCAGATCTTTTTTCACCGTGTTCTATCAAAAAAGGTTTTGAATACCGGCGAAAAAAGGGTTGTTTACATTCTTTTACATTTACATAATAAAAAATTTTCAACAAGAAAAAATGAATTTTGGGCAAAAAGTTTGAACTTTTAACCAAGTAGTTGAATATCCAGTCAAAGCAGATTAATTCTCTAATAAAAATATAATGCATGATGTATAAAATAAGAAAAAATCGTAATTTCAAATCAAGAATAGTTCAATTCAACCAACAGATAAATGCTTGCCCAAAAATTTAATAGTTGATATTAAAATCAGAAATGATTTTAATTATCAACCACAAACAGTTGAATCCAACAAAAAAAACCGTATTTTCAACAATATAGTGGAATCGTCTACGATAAAATATTCACCAAAACAAATGAATTTTCAAAATAAAAAGACGAACTTTCTACAAAAGAGATAAATTTTCACCAGTAAGATTTTTCAATGCAGAGAAAAAACAAAGATTTTAACACATTTTTTGAATTTTCAAACTAACTAGACAAATTCATCAGAAAACAGTTGAATTTTCAACCTATGAATATCAATTTTCAACCGTAAAGATAACTTTTACCGTATAGTTTAATTTTTAACTAAATAATTGAATTTTCTGCCAAATTGTGAAACCATCAAGCTCAAAAGATGAGTTATCTACAAGACAGTTAAAATTTTATTTTCAACCTTTATGTTTCGTGGGTATTTTGCGAGGGATGCAAGCATTTAGTAAAAAACGTTACACTCGAAAATTCAAAAAATTTATTTTGGTTCCTCATGGAGAAAGCTTTGTAATGGTATCATTTTTGAAACTTTTAAAATTCATTTAATTAAACGTTTTTCGATTTGAAAATGTCTTATACAATGTTCCAAAAATTGTCCGGACGTGTGTGTGGATTCGTGGATGTCATACTCTTTGTGAACACGATAACTTGAAATCGGTGGCAGATAAATTGATGAAATTTGAAGGACTTACTTTCACCACTAATATCTTCAAACCGACCAAAGAATTTCCAAGAATATACATTTAATTTTTTTTAGCAGTTTATAATATTTTAAGAATTGATTTTTTAATAGTAAAACTTTTTTCATTAACATAATTTAAAGTTTATGCAAAAACATAGAAGATTACTTGGTTCGAGACGAATCGACTGACCTATAATATTAATACATATTATAACAGAGTAAGGAAGTTGTGGTAACGCATAATATTTGAAAAAAAAAACGGTTTTTTATAGTGAAACTTTTTTCACTGACGTAATTCAAAATTGATGCAAGACTTTATTGAAGAGTAAAGAATTAATACTTATTCATAATATTTGAAACATCTTTTCCAAACAGAAAAACTTTTTTCATCGAGATAATTCAAAGTTGATGCATGAGTAGAAAAGACTTTTTGAACATAAATTTTCAAATAAAATAATTCTGAAAATTTAAAAAAAAAGCATAAAGCTGACACAGGGATAGGATGCTACAGAACTTTTTCCTTCCCTGTTCCAGCTCGAAAAAATACCATTTCAAATACAAAATTTGATTTTTCCGATTTGCCATTGTATTTTTAAAATTGTTTGTATTATTTTGTAAATTGGTATTTTTTGTAAATATATATTTTTAAGTTGATCAAAATGAAAACCTTAGTTTGTCTATCATTTACAAAATCACTAATGCTTCCTCTATGAGGAAGAAAATACATTTGCTAACGGTAAGCAGAGTGCTCGTGAAATGAGCACCATATATTTATAAATACAAACAATGTGGAAACGTTCGAGCTCAAATTAACAGCTAGTTTATTTTTGTTATCAAATCAAAAAAATTAACCCACGTTTTATTTGCCCCGCTGTAGTTATTCCCCCGAATGCGCGTAGCGATATAAAGTCGAAATGTTTTTTTTTCAGAAAGCCGAAAACTTTCGCTTCTCAATTCTGATTAGAAGTTTATTATTTTTATTCAATACACACCACAAAAATTAAACAGTTGGAAAAAAATGTTTTTCAATTATGCGAGATACGGAGAAAACCCCAAAAGCAAAATTGGGGCATTTGATGAGTTCTGAAAAATCTCTATTTCATTTTTTTATAGTTCACGCCTCATTTTTAGTATTTAAAAAATTATACATTGTTACTAAAAAACTTTTGATGAAAAATACAGAAAAGTTGGGGCAATTTTTTAGAAATTATAGAAAGGAATAATCATTTTGCTTTCGGACTGTTTACCGTATCACATGTATTTTATGGAGAAAAAAAAACTAAGATGCTTGATTTTTAAAAAGCGGTTGCCAGTTTCTTCATTTGAAATTGTTTGCGTTTTTATTTGCGGATCTTGAAACAACGAGAAACCCCTCGTCATAATTTGAAAGAAAAAAAATTATTTATCTGAATTGCTGTGAAAAGTACCAGATTTTCAGAAAAAAAGTTGTTTTTGCATTCCAGAAAGCAACTTAATATAAACAGATTCAAACCTTCGTAATAATTTGAACCAGAATTTCCGGGTCATCTTTCGGAATCTGAATTAGTAAAATTTCAGTAATTAAAAGCGAAATTCTACTAATTTAATTAAACAAATGTGGGAAACTAAAGATAAGTGAAAAATATTTTTTTGATTCCTTGAAATATTTATTAATTTGATAGTGAAAATTGCAAATTGGTTTATTATTATTATTATACAAACATTGAGTACATTTTATTGTGAATCTCACAAATAGCCTACATCACCTCCACGAACATTCCGTATTTGAAAGTTATTTCTTCAGACTGGAAAAGCTGGACTTATTTACACACCTAATCTGTTTCACCTTACTTTATTGACACCAAACTGATCTGATTTCAAATCACGCGAAGTAAAAATTAAAGAATTTGATGTTTTCCGATTTAGAGTTTAAAATAATGATTTATATCTTATTAACCCTAGAACCACATATTGATGTACAAATGTAACCAACGAAAAATTCAACACCTGCTTATTTTTGCATGTTTTCGACACATCTTAATTGTCTCTCATTTTCAGATTTTCTTAAAAATTAGAATTTTATCTAATGTGTAGCAAACCAATAATAAGATACTAATTGTATAAATGCAAATGCAATCATCAGAAATATTCCTGCTGTTTATGTTTATTTACACCAGAATATGTCCAGAATTTTTTTTCAGATTTGAGTATTCATCTTGAAATATACATGTATGTATTTATAATTTTATCTGAGAAGAGGAAACTTCCAGCGTGATACACTGTAGTCGCTATTTTGAAATGATTCAAACATTTTTTTGTGAAAACTCCAGTTTTGATTTGCCTAGATCAAGACTCAAACTGAGTGCCAAAACTCAATATTTGAATTATTAAAACAAATTTTCTAATACGAACAATATACCAAAAGAAAATACCTTTTAAAAATTTATGAAAAATTGTATCAAGAATGGTTTATCTTCCGAATTTCAAAACTAGAAAATATAAATATATCTAATTTGTCACGTTGCAAATTGGTACATAACAAATAAGAGGAAATTGAAATTTATATCATACTTTTCCAAAAAAGAATAACAAAATGTAAAAAACCGACATTTTTTCATATGTGACATAGTTTTTTTAATAACACGTATACTTCTACGACAAGAAATAGGAAATCCTTGTGATAAGATCCATTTTTGTCGATCCAACGCTATCTTTTCCAAAGCTGTAACTTTTACTTGAATTTAAAATTGTGTAAAGTTTAAGCAAATATAATGTACAACATTCTACGAATAAAAAGAATGTATTAATTTTATTTTTTGAAGTTGTATAAAAATAACTTCCTTAAAATTCTTAAGAAACTTCAATTCGGGCAGAGCCGAAAATTCGATTACGAATATAGTTGGTTTCTCGAAATCTTGGAGAATGATGTGATGTCCTGAGTGTGCAACAGAGACTGATGGATACTGCTATCCATCGTAAGAGCGACAAAGATAGTAATAAAGCACTCTTAGGGCCGCATTATGTCTGTAGAAATACGTTGCTCTCACGTTATGATGGCTTGATGTACAAGAAAATGTCAAAAGAATAAAAGCTTTTATTTGGTTTTTGATTTTTAAAATTTTTTCGGTTGTACATTCTTCTAATTTCCTATATAAAATTTCAAATATAAGAAAAACTTTGTAGAAAAGATTTTCTTTGAACAAGGATCAACTGCCCTTAACTGAGACAGCCAAAAATTTCAAATTGAAAATAGTAATTTCAGACACCTTCCCAAGACTCTAGTTGATATCCTCATCCCCATAGTAATGTTCAGCAACTCCAAAAAATAAACCCTGGTATACATAACGTACCTCGTTCCACCTGCCTATTACTGAAACAGCCAGAATACAGTAAAGTCTCCCGTGTTTCCGCGTCCTTGAAACGTAAAGATTCTTTATTTTCGAGGCTGGAAGGGCCCCTACCTATACCGCGAGTGGGCAGGTTCTTTTTATCAAGCGACGTTCATTGGCTGCTCCAGTCTTGCATCGGTGCGCCCCCTGCAAGCAACTTTTTCAACCACGCATGTACCGAGAAAGCGCGGGTCTATGTTAAATCAATGAATACTAACAATAATCATATACAGATAAATACACCCGACATCCCTAGAACTGCTGGCCCATGCAGTTTTTTAACTCAAGGGGCGAGAGACGGTTGCAACTCTTGCATGAAAAACACCAGCAGCGTAGGAACAAAGACACAGTTACTCACATGCGGAGATTGCGCGATATTATTTATTTCAATTGGAAACGTTTAAGACGGCCCCGATTTGCGCAGTTGAAAATGTCGCAGTCCCTTGTTCAGTGTTTTTGTTGACGAATGACGTTAAAAGTGTAAAATTTCCTTAAAATAGTATAAGTTTCCAAATAAAAATCAGTATAATAGAATCAAAAAGCTACCAAAATATTTCGCGGCAATGCTAGGCTAGGTGGAAATGTCAGCCATCAGCAAGGTTAGCTTTTTATAGGACTGCAACTGCACACGAGTTTTTGGATAATATTTCTAAAGGTAAAGGTAAGTGACAAAGGTCTGAATAGTAATATTTCTCAAGTGTAAAATCTTTTTTCTCAGTCATGTCCCATTATTTCCTCGAGTGGCGACCTTTCAGTGTCACGAAATACAAGCAACTTTTCGAAATTTGAGGTTACTAATTTGAGGTGCCACTAACCTGAAACTTAGGATATTTTATTTTATTTGGTGAAATTTAAAGGTCCTCAATCGATAAAAGAATAAAACGTGACTGAGAAATTACATCCTACACTTCAGAAATAATACTTTTTGTACCTTTATGACTTTTACGTTTAGAATATTTTCTCGAAAAAGTCTGCATTCCCATGACGTCATCCTAAAATACTCAATTTAAACCAGAGCGGGTGCTTTTTGGGCCTCTATTTTATTGGTCAGCCACTGACGCGGAGGAGAGTGTACAGGGGCCGTAGTGGGAGTTGACGGAACTGCGCAATTCGAAATAGCCTTGTACGGGGGACTTGAAATAGGGGGGCCTTGAAATAAGCGGGACTTGAAATAAAGGAGACTTCACTGTAGGTTTGAATAAACAATAATCACTACAGACACTTTCTCAATACTCTAGTTGATATCGCTAATTTCGAACATTCTTGAACATTAAAAAATTTAATAAATCTCGAAAAATATTCAAAATTTTTCACATTTCGAAATGTTCATTTTCTAGATTTCGGAAATTTGCAAAAATTCAGAGTATACAGAAACTTTCAAAAATCACGGAATTATTTGGTAATATATGGGTGCACAGTGGGTAAAAACTGTGTTTTTTTCAGAAATTTGACAAAAAATAGTTATAATTTGATTTCATTAGAACGTTCTTTTTTTCATTTCGGAGCTGATTAAAATCTGCAAACGCCCCTTCAGGCTGATTTTACCATTCTTGTCTATCGAATTTCCGGACATTTTTGGTAATTCATTGTCAATTATAGTAACGTACCGGTGATTTACGCATAATTGAGTTAATATGGAAATCGGTGGTAAATTTGTAAATCATAAATAAACAGAAATTTCAAAAATTTAAAATTTTTCCAAACTTTCAAAACTTTGAGAACTTTTACAAAAGTTTGAATATTTCGGGAAATAGTGTATTTGTTACCGCAATCATTTATCAAAACTAGTTTAGACTAGTCAAAACAAGTAGCAACCATGTCCTTCTGTGAAAACCCGAAGATTTTTCCAATTCCTTCTTATTTCGTTTTTTAACTGTCAATTTTTTCTTTATTATTGACGAAATTACTTGGCTCTGTACATTCGGCGGTGTTTCCATCAAGCAGACAGTCAGATTTTCCACCAGAGAAGATTAATTGCATTGATGAAGCTTACCTTTTGCAATTACAGCAAAACAGAAGCTGCAGCGTTTCTCAACAACTGGGAATTTTGTTTGACATTAGGTAAGGAAATATGGAATAGGTAATATTATTTAGGACACGATTAATAATATTTTGGTCACATTTCATTAACTCACCGGTAATTAAATTATTCGAAATATCTGAAATTGGGTCTTTCCGTTGAGATAAAGTATTCATCTGAACAAAATTTGTATTTCGCGGGGTTCTAGCCAGTTTACAAACTTTACAATAGCATTTTGAGTTTTCTTTTGACCTTGTAGCTTTCATTAGTGTCTAAAAACTTGACAAATCTGGGAATTTTATATGCATTTTCACCATAGTTTTTACATTATACACATTTATTTTACAGGTGCTGCACAGAACTCCAGGTAAACTGTCATTGTCCGTATAGTTTTTAAACAAAGCTTCCAAGTCTGACTTTAATGGTTTTTTGTTTTACAAAATATTTGTTTGGTTCTTCTAAAACATAATAAACAAACTTGAATACGATTTTCATCATGTGTGTACACTATTAGTACAAACATACTGAAAATAAGGTTATAAACAATTGACGATCGGATCTGTTGGTAATACAGCATTCAATTTTACCGAAAAATGATAAACTTTGATAAAACATAAATCAGTTGTAATCAATATAAAACCGCAAAAAACTCAAGTTTTTCTCTGAAAATTGAAGAATAGAGCTTACCAAATACTTTTTCATGTTTTTTGTCTTGTTTTCGAGAAAACATTGAAATTTCGATTATTTAAAGAGAGACTGCTGTCTGAAAATCATAGTTCAAGAAATTGAGCACCTCTCGTTAACGTATACCAATGTGGAAGTGACACCGTCCTGGTACGCGAAAATAAAACCCTTTGCACCTGAAGTAAGTCTTGATGACCTGTGATAAGCAAAAGTCAGCTCCTTCGACAAGGGCTGGCATTCTACATTTCTGTAAAAATTTGAGTTCATCTGCTTCCTTTACTTGGGCTTTCAGAAATAAGGCATCTTCGGATGTGTAAATTCAGGCTAACGTTGTCGGCCGCCTACTCCGCGGCTTTGTAATGTAACGGACGAATTGATATACAAGCTCTTCTGTATACGCATGATCTTACGCGTAGCTATATCCAGGGCTGTAAGCTCGTGCTCTATCCATAGAACTACCTTAAATCATAGAGCAGAACTGGAGGCGGCAAGCATGTTAGACGCAGATACCTTTCTATTATTATATATTTGTTTCGGAAAGACTCCTTCACTAATGTTACGTCCTGAATGCGGCTGCCAGGAAAGCCAGGATATGCACATTCCCTCCAGTGTACAAGTGTCCAATAATGCTCATATTCACAAACTCACGGTCCCCGCGAACTTTAGTGATGCGTCTTCTCTTCAGATCAATCTTGTCACACTTGCCTGATCCAAAGTCTAAACAAATCTCTCTTGTATACCACTCGAGAATATTTGGAGCACTCTATAGTTAGCTATGACTGGAAGCATGGATCTTCAGGCAATCATATAAAATATAAGTATTTCTGAAGAATCTTGGGAACTCCAAAACTATGGGAAATCTACTTCTAAGTACAGAGTGCGGTAAAAAAATACAGTGCAGTTTTGAAGGGTTATTAGAAAAAACTGCACAACTAAGAAAAAAGGTTTATTTCACCTTATTCGGTACATCATGCCGTCTTACGCATCATGTCCTGAAGATGACATCAGAAAGATGGTGGCCCCCAGCAGCGATAAATTGATGAAGACGGGTATAGCAGCGATTTCCTCCCGAATTCGATCCTTGAGTTCTTCCAATGTGTGAGGCCGCTGACTAACAACTTTTTCCTTCAGGTAGCCCCACAGGAGGAGGTCGGAAATGCTCAAATCAGGTGAGCGTGCGGGCCACCCCACGTCACCCCTCAGAGAGACGAGGCACGCAGGGAACATCTGTCGCAGTTTCGTCATTGAAACTGGAGCAGTATGGGCAGTAGCCCCGTCCTGTTGAAACCAGATGTCTTCCAGATCTGTTTCCCCTATCAGTTCTTCCAACTGAGGTTCAAACCAATTTTCCAACATGGAATGATAACGTCGAGCGCTGACAGACACGGTTCGTCCATCCTCCTCAAAAAAATAAGGCCCACGCACCCCAAAGTTGGAAATCGCACACCAGACGGTCACTTTCGAGGACTGGAGAGGCCTCTCGTAAAGTTGCGGCTGAAGCCGTGCAGCCGGAAGGCCTGCTGGGTGCCGACGAAAGAACGGCCATTTTCAGAAAACGTGCGGACGACGAAGCCTTAGTATTCTCCAGACCAAACCATGGCAAACATAGAAAACGGCACGACACCCCCCCCCCCCCACACACACACACACCAAGAGACCCCTCCCAGATTCCTACCCCTACCACAGGGAATGTACCGGCCCTTCAAAACTGCACTGTCTGTTTTGCCGCACCCTGCAATAAACGGACGAAAGTCTGGAAAATCATTTTTTTCGATATTTTTTATGATTTTTGCGATTATCTCGAATTTGAAAGGTAATTTATGTAACCAGACGTCATGCACCCTTGAAAAGTAGAATCAATTATAAAATTTTTGTACAATGAACTCTTGCTTATTTCAGGGCGCACTTATTTCAAGTCCACCATGCTGGAATATTCCAAGTGGTGCAGATCCGCCACCTCCCATCATGCCCAATTAAAAAGAGGCCCGAAGAGCGGGAAGCCTTCGTTGGTTTGAAATGAGTATTGTAGCATGACGTCATGGGAATGCATACGACTTTTTGGAGAAAATATTTTAAACGTAAAAGTAAGTCATAAATGTACGAATAGTAATATTTGTCAAGTGTAGAATGTATTTTGTAGGTGATTTGTCGTTCTTTTGTCGATTGACGACTTTTCAGCGTCACGGAATAAAATAAAATATCAAAAATTTGACGTTAGTGTATCAGTCTTCAACACACTTAAAAAGTAGTAACATTCGGACAATTATAACTTACTTTCACGTTTAGAATATTTTTCTGAAAAAGGATGTATGCATTCCCATATCAAGATTTACAAACTATGGTAACCTTCCCGGCATTTCCACCAATCCTATCATGATCGTGACGTCATGCTAAAGTACTCAATATTCCGCGAAATATTTGAGTCGCTTTTTGATTCTATTATATTCATTTTTAGTTAGAAAAGTGTACAATTCTAAGGTAATATTATATTTGTCACGCCGTACCTTAACAAAAACACTTGGAAAACACTGGCATGCATGATGCGCAAATGCAAGGATGCACACATGCTTACAGCGCGCGCATCGATACAAGGCCGCGGCAGCCAATGAATGTCGCTTGACAACATCACCCCAGGACTCGCGATAGAGGTGAGGGCCCCTTCAGCCTTGAAAGACCCAAATTTTTACCTTTCGCGGCCTTTAAAATTTGAATTTTTTACCAAAAAGATCAATTGTTAACCAAATAATTTAATTTTTTGATGAAAAGTATTAATTTCCCACAAAATAGATCGATTTTCTACCAAAAAATCAATGCTAAACAAATAGTTGAATTTTCAACTAAAAAGAAAAAAATCAATTATCAATTAAAGAGTTGAATTTTGCAATCAAAGATATCAATTTTTAACCAAATAGTTCAATTTTCAACTTAGAATGATGCATTTTCTAACAAAAACGGAATTTTTAAATTTTTAGTTCAAAAATTAATGTTTAACTAAATTGCTGAGTTCCCCACAAAGTAGGAATATTTTTAAACAAAGGAGAAGAATTTTCAACAAAAAATTTAATATTGGATATCTTGATGAAAACAGATTTTACTTATAGATCAAAACCGTTGAAGTCAATCGGAAAACACGATTTTTTTATAAAAAAGTTATTTTTTCAACCAAAAAGGATACTTCTTAACAAGCTGTTTAATTTTCAACAAAGTACATTAATTGTCAAATGAATAGTTCAATTTTCAATGAAAAACATCAATTTTTAACCGTAAAGGATGAAAGATATGAATATTTAACTAAATAAATAAAGCTTTAAGTATAATTATACATATTTAACTAAAATACTTATACTTTTAGTTAAAAATTTATTTTCAGCCAGAAAACAACTATTTTTCAACAAAATAGTTAAATTTTTCACGAAAGAGATGAATTTTTTACTGAAAGGAAGAATATAAACAGGTAAGCACCTCTAACATAAAATGGAAAATCTTCAACTAAAAAAATGATTGTTAACACAATTGTTGAATTTTCTACGAAGCAGAACTTTTTAACTAAAATAGATCAATTTTTAACAAAACATGTATTATTTGATATTTCCAACAAAAGGCGTTGATCGCTGATAACTAGGTTATCAATGTGGTGCAAAAATTTTTCTTGATGGCGCATATCAGCGCATTTTAAGATCTTCAAGGTTATGCAATTCAAACTTTTATATAACTCTATAACTATAACTCCTAAGAGTTTCGTGGCGTAAAAGTTTTGATTGGTTTCGAATATGAGCATATTTGCGGCGCAATCCAGTGGGCTATAGAAGACCTGAAAATGAGGAGTGGTGGGGCTGGTGTAGCTGACCTTTTGATTTTCATGTTGGTTATGACTAACCTAATATTTGGAAATATACTACGCAAAGTACAAATTTTATTTCATGTCACTAATACGCACTGTTAGACGAGAGAAAATAAAAAAATAAGGTAACTATTTTTATAATTTACCTGCTTATAAATATCTATTTCATCAATATAACGCAAACAAAAATCACCAATTATAATCCGGCAACTATATGATCAATAATAAAGCGCTTCAATCAAGGTACGGCATATTTTTATAGATAACTAGCATTTCTCTAAAGTCTAAACATAAAAATACATAGACATAATGAATATATATATATATATAAAATATAGAGGAGACTGAAAGTAGAGTTGACATGGTAACCATTTCCCATGTGGTAGGTCAATATTAACACGTGAAGGTAATTTTTGTTGCAGGTCAAGATTACTCTGAAATCGCTCTAAAGATTCGATTTTTTTTTATAATGAATGTATCTAAAATGTAGAGGAGATTGAAATGAAATTAAGTGAGAGTTATTGACAGAGAATAATAGTTTTATTCGATAATATTGTTGTCTAATTAAAAATCCTAATAAGACATATTTGGATGAGGCTTATCCAAACCTGTTTATTATCTTTTTCTATTAAAAAACAAAATAATACATGATTTCCACATGAACATTTTTGGTAACATCAAGATGTCCAATGGGGTAGTTTCTTACAATCAGTTTTATTGTGGAACTCAGTTACGACGAGCGCGCGGGCGGGGAACAAAAACGTGCAGCGCCCCATAAAATGTGCGAAAGATATTGGGCTCATATTCACCGCGTAAGGTGACAAGACTAGGTAAATTATGTAGATTTGGTGTATTAAGTGATAGTGGTGCTCGATAAACATGAACGTCATCTTTGATAAAACACTGGGATACTTGGTTTATTTGATTTGCAACATTATCTCGACGATGGAGCCGTGCAACGAAATGATTATTTTTGCTTCGTGGCAGTCCAGGCTGTGCAGGATCAACAACTGTTACATGCACACAATTTGGTTCGAGGGGGAACTTTCGGCGGTAGCTCCAGTCGGACTCCCTGCCAACAGTTAACGCATAAAGTTCTCCATGTTCAGCATAGTTTCTACCTTCAATCATTACAGAAATTCGCATTCCTGGATTAACGTTATTGTAATGTTCGGCTGGTAGAGGACCTCCATCTTCTCTTTCCATTGCATCTTGTTTATTACGTACAAAAAGAGATTTATGAATTTTGTATTCTGGTTCATGATTGATTCTTTAATTATACAGGGTATTCTAAAAGTATGGGAACAGCAAAATATCTTGGAAGGGAACCATGTTCGGAGAATATGACCAACACAAAAGTTCTAGCATTTTTGACGCCTGATCGAACGATGACCTAGACCTGTACCGTGACTTTCACGGTCATTTCAAGGTGAAATTGATTTTTTAGGAATGGAAACCCCTATTTTTGACCATGGGAACGGAAAGAGAGGAAAACTTTACGTCCATATATGACTTTGAACAATCGAAAATTTGACCTGGGAAAGTCATGGCAAGATCAAACAACGTACATCAGGATGACTCGACTGGCATACATTCCTGAAGAAAATGTCTAACGCAAGAGTTGTAGCATTTTCGACCCCAATCGATTGGTGACCTTGACCTTGACTTTGGCCAAGACCTTTACCAGGGCATTTTTTTTAAATGCGTGCCAGCTTAGTCATCCTGTGCTGTATGTTGTCTGACCTTGCCATGACCTTCCTAGGTCAAATTTTCGATTAGTCAAAGTCATACCTGGACTTAAAATTTTTCGCTCTCTCAGTTCCCGGGTTCAAAAATAGGGGTCTTTACTGAAAAACTAAATTTAACCTCGAAATTACAGTGGGGCTAGGTCGCTCACTCCCAAAAAAAAGTAAAAAAAAAATTCTTGAAAGGAAAAGTTTACAGAAATAGTAATTATTTATAAGCTTCCTGATGAAATGTGTTTTTGATATTTTGAATTAAATAATTATCGAGGGAAATAATTATAGATTTGGTATATTCAATAAAATACCCTGAGCCAGTCCCTCCTCCCAAAAATCAACAATTT
Organism: Andricus curvator; assembly: GCA_932195095.1. Lineage (NCBI taxonomy): Eukaryota > Metazoa > Arthropoda > Insecta > Hymenoptera > Cynipidae > Andricus > Andricus curvator. Next base: position 36,464 of record CAKNYM010050080.1, read on the forward strand.
ATATAGATCTTATGCGGGTGCTAGAAATTGTGACTTTGAAAACATGAACAGAAGATTTACTGGAAAACTCCACCATTTTCATTTTTGACAATATTTTTTTATGCGTGTGCTTATAAAAGGAAGGCATCCTATCAGTTTTACGTAAGTTCAATTATTTTTTCAGTCACAAGAATATCATTTTCTGAAAACACATTTTTCATACAAATTTTTTAAAGACAAAAAATGTTATCCTAAATTTTTCTTGTATCTTTCGTTGTTACCCAGAAAAGTCCAAAAATTCGTTTTATGAACAAAAAATTCTTTGAAGGCAAATATCTCAGCAGAAGCTGAATCTAGGGCCTTAAAAAAAATGTTTGAAAGTTCAGATAATTTTTCAACAAATCCGCTACTTCAAAGTTATTTTAATCATTCAGTCAAAAAATACTTACGTACATACATAATAATTGAAAACTAATCGTCCAACAATTTTATCAATTTATTTAATAATTGAGTCTTAACATAATAAAATAGTCTCTTTTTAGAATTTCACGGATGGAATAATAAAAAAATAATACATTTTTTAATGATTTAGTTTTGTGTTAATGATTTCGGTTACTTATCAATTATATTCTATTAACAAGTTCTGCAATATGCCCTTCATTTTTTTCAACACAGCTTCAAATGACACACAATCGCGTTCTTTCATAGGACAGTAAGGATTCGTGAGATTTGCTCTCGATTTGATGAGTTTTCCAGACTTGCAGGAACACTTGTAAAGATTTTTCAATAAGTTGAGCGCAAGATTTAAAAATGATGATTTTGCTTGAAAATCCAGAAAAGTTCCCTGTCAGTTTTTTGAAATAATTGAGTTGACAAATGACATACCACATATATTTCCGCAGCAAACAATTTAAAAGTCTAATCATATTAAAGCGCAAAATTGGGAAAAATTATGGTCAGTGATAATAATAATATAAATACAAAAACATATGCTTGAATGTGAATAATACGTATATTATATTACACTTACTGATTAAAACAATTACACCCATGCAGGTAAGGAATTCAATGATGATCTTCATTGTTGCAAGATGGATCCGCCGAGAGAGAATCAAAAAGTAATTCCTAAAGATTTTTCTGAAAGGAAATGGTGAAATTTTTGGAAGATATCCACTTATATACTAACCAAACGGGTTGATTTCCCCAAATCCCACTTCCTATTTATAACATTCCCCTCCCCACTCATCACTTTTCACCTATCATGATTTTTCGTAATGACGGACGTTTCACAATTCAACAGCGATAGGCTGTTTATTTTACATCATACGATTTTTCATATGAGCGAGATTTATCACCCATTAAACGTTCAGATATTTTCGTGTCTAGATTCGTTGACATTCGGCGAACGCAGAACCAAGGACATGGCAAAGATCAACAGACTTCGACCCCCACCCCACGAAATTCTTTAAACATTTACATGATAAACATATTTTTCCTCGTGTGACACTAGATATCCCCCTCGCCCGTCGCAATGCTCTCCTAATTCAAATTCCTCTAAACATTTGTCTGGCTACGGCTTTGCGTAGAACAAATATTTTCGGTGAGACTTGCTAAATTGGAAATAGAGACCACGCTCTACAACGAAATTCTGACATTCTTTTTATGCTATACTTTTGGTCTATGTCTGGTCTCTCAAAAACTGCAAAAATTAATTTATAAAAAACAACCTCCATCTCATAAAAGCTACCCTTAAAATAAATTATACATTCTGCCTAGGTGTAATCATATAAGAATTTTTGGTTATTCTTTCGAGTTCCAAAACACTCAAAAATAATTTTACAAAATCAACTCCAGCACTGAAAAATCTTCCACTAAAGAAAAACTTAGGAATTAAGTTCAAGAAAAAGTATATCATTGGTCTGAGCTGGTTTTTTGGTTGACCACAAATAGTTATAATAATTATAATATTAAGGCATAATGAGCCATCCACGATGAGCACCCCGAAACGTTAGATCAATGTGAAGTGGATAGTAAGGCATTCAATATTTTCCGAATTTTTACAATAAAAATTTTCTCTTTCTCACAATTTAAATTTGATGTGAGAATAGAAAAGATGTGTTGATTCGCGTCGAATCGATTGACCTATAATATTAATATATTTTATTGAAGAGTAGGGAAGTTATGGTAATTTATATATTTTGAAAATCGGTTTTTTAAAGTAAAACTTTTTTCACTAACATAATTCAAAAATTGATGTAAGAACGAAAAAGATTCCTTCATTCGAGGCGAATGGATTGATCTATCATATTAATACACTTTATAGAAGATTAAGGAAGTTATGCTCATTTGTAATATTTGAATCATCTGTTTCAAACAGAAAAACTTTTTTCATCGACATAATTCAAAGTTGACGCATGAATAGAAAAGACTTTTTAATCATAAATTTTCAAATAGAGTAATTCTAGAAGCTTTTGTAAAGAAATCATAATGCTGGGAAAGGGATAAGGTGCGACAGAACTTTTCCCTTCCCTTTTCCAGGTCGAAAAATTATCATTTCTAATACAAAATTTGATCTATCTGATTTGTCTTTGTGTTTAAAAATTTTAAGTATTATTTTGTAATTTTATATTTTTTGTAAATTTCTATTTTGAAATCGAGCAAAATGAAGACTTTGGTTTGTTTATTATTGAAAAAAATAACTAATGCTTCCTCTATGAGGAAGCAAATACTTTTGCTAACGGGAAGCAAAGTGCTCGTGAAATGAGCACCATATAATTATAAATACAAACAAAGTGTAAACATTCGAGATCTAATTCACATCTAGTTTTGTTACGTTTTAAATTCTTGATGTTCTATTAGTATTCAATTTCTTATTCAAAATATTGTGAATCGTATTGTACCTTGAAGAAATTCATAAATAAACAATCAAATTCCTTTTTCAGGCATAATCGTTACGAAAAATAATTAGATAAGTGTAGCACTAGTTCAGCCACTCCTGAGAATTTGACAATTGTGGTACCAGCGCAAAAAGAAAGTCAGAATGATCATGAAATATCGATACAGGCAGATGATATTTATTGCGATGGAAACTTGGACAAGCAAATTCAAGTATATTTGCCGGAAGAAAAATGCCTGACTCAAAATCCAAATATTTTTATTTATAACCGTTACATTTATAATGACCGTAATGATGTTGAGACTCAAGTGTACATTGCAGGAGTACCTACACGAATTTTAGTGCCTGAACTAAGAAAAAGTACAAAAACGGATACAAAAGTTGACAAAAAACATAAAGAAAAAGTTTTTGTGAATAAAGCTGTTGGACCCGATGTTGAAGATTTGGATGAAAGTGGATTTCTGAAGTGTAAAAAAGGATTCCATGGGTTATCTTCTATTAAAACAGACCAGGAAATGCTTGACATAGCTGGTGTTACACTACAAACTTTTTCATTCCTGCGAAGGATCTCTGAAATTTCTGATGGAAAAAAATTATCTGCTGACAATCGACTCCTAATTTTCTTGTGTAAAATGAAACTAGGTCTAACTTATTCAGCGTTGGGAGTACTGTTTTCAGTGAGTAGGAAAACAACATCTAGGATATTTATATCTATATTAGAATATCTAGTGTGACGAGGTGAACATTTTTTTTGTTTTCACCTGTCACATTAAAAGTAAACAACCCCTCATCGGCTCTGGGAGGTTAGAAAAGTTCAGCAAATACTTATCTTGAGAATTCACAGCGTTTTTTTTTTGTTTTCCCACACGCGCTAAAACACGGAACGAGGGTCGAATTCCCCAAGGGCACTTTTGTTATAATTTTGTAAGAACGCTTATTTATATTTCCTCGATTTCTTATGTTGAAACTGTCAGCGAGAGAGAATGTTGACATCGAATGTCGTCCATTAGTCCACTGTACCGAGACCGCTAGGCAGGATCCTCATAAGGAAGAAAGAGAGAGGGAGAGTATCCGGATACACTATCCTTGTCTACCTAGTCGCACTTAACATGCAAGCCACCATCTTGATCGGACGAGGAAGGGGTACAAGTCACGACGCAAGACAAGGAGAGTGTTACGTCCGGAATTTACGGAAGTTGACTATATTCCGCTGACTCCAATGATGATTGGACGTTGCGAGTTCCAAAGGTTCGTTGCTGATTTCAAATGACTTGAAAGCCAAAACCGCGAACTGTCAAGATGAATTAAGGATTTAATGAATTAAACAATAATATATTTAGTTCTAATAACAAAAGTTCACTGTTTATTTAATTGCACATCACAATAAGTTAACTGAATATCTGGTTTTTACAGTGACGAAAAAGTTATTTCGTAATTTATCGCGCACACTCAAATCCGAATTATAGGCATTTATTAATAATAAGAATTACAATAAAAATCCGAATTAAAATGGATTTAGGTTGATTCCAACTCTGAATTGGAATCAGATTCCAGTTGCTCTCGTGGCAAGGTATATTGAGTGAAACCGTTCTGATTATATATTATAATCACGATAAAATGCAATTCTTCGTAAACGCGGCAAATTTGGAAGGGCTGATAATTTACATCTGAAAAAATCTCCAAGAGATCAAACAGTATGCTTTCCGGAGCAGACATTAAGTAAAATCTACTGATAAAAATTTCTCGATATTAAATGTTAAGATTACCGAATGCAGGAAGGCTTTTTTCTGCCGGTTTGAATGTGCGCTCCTATATTTATAATTTCGTATCTAGTGACGTAGGAGACCTCGTGTTCAAATTGTCGTCACCAACAGCCAATCATAATTCTAAATTCACAACGATGTCGACATTTTTCGCCAATCAGCGTATGGATGATTTCACCCTTAATGCTGCAAAACAAGTCAAAATTCCGATCTAGACAAGGTTTTTCCCTGATGAAAAAAAACCCTTATTTCACTTCCTAATTTCATCAAAATCATTAAAATTTAAATCAAAACTTAATTCATTGTTATTATTTTAATTAATTATTAAAAATTATATTTTTATTTATGAATTTAATAATATAAATTAAGAGGGAAAAAAAGAAAAAAAAATTATTTGAAATAATTTAAATTTATGAAAAATTGGGTCAATTTATCATTCACCTGCATACATGTTATTAAAATTCAAAATTTTCACTTGATATTTCTAAATATTTTGGACTTCCAAAATTTTCCACTTAATATTTTAAATATTTTGTTTTCACTTAATAATCCAAATATTTTTTTTTCACTTGATATTTAAATATTTATTTTCACTTAATATTTTAAATATTTATTTTCACTTAACATTTTAAATATTTTGGACTTACCGCCTCTAATTTTAAAGCTTCCTTTTGTTTTTTTAATTTGGCTTGAATAGCCAGCACTGTTTTTTCCAATTCCGTTTTCTTCATTTCACCCTTTCTCTCTTCTTTTGTTTTTTACTTCGATTACTTTTACGTCTTTCCCTTAGGGCTTCCAGCAATCATCTCAACACTGACCCAAGAGTTCAAGTGGATACCCCCCAAAAATTTCCCTGCTCTAAATTTTCCAGCTCATGGTTAGATCATTGGGCCCCAAAGTTTCCACTTCCTTTACTATTAGGACTTCAATTAAAAGTTTTCCTTTTAATTTTGTAACACGGAAAATAAATAAATTATCAAAAGAATAATGAGATATCTTATTAAATACCTAAAGTATTTATAAGATTAATTATTTAAACCAAATAATTGCAACTTTTATATCCATAATTTGAATTTTCAAATTATTCGCGGGCTTTTTAGTTTATCTTTAATTCCTGAACCAACTCCAATTCCCCGTCTCAAATCATAGTATATAGCACGGCAATCATACAAAGAGAAGATTCCTTTCATAAATTCTACACCACATATACCTGTAGGAGAATTAAAAAGGTATTATCTCTTCAATTCGTGCATCTACGCACATGTAAAGTTTCACTAGAGAATAGAGAATTAGGTAAAGTTACGTAATATTTCCATTGGTCATTTTTCACCGAGAACTTTACCCTATGTGACTAAAGTCAGTCAAATACGATATTTACGCCTTCGTTTCCTTCGTTCCACCTCAACTAATAAACGTCAATTATTTAAGTTACTTCTCCTCTCAGAATTCGCAAACAGCAATTGATTTCTCTCCACAAGTGTAATGATATCATTGCCCTTTCCCAAATTAATAATTTGTCGCGCGGGTGGAAATTACTACAATTAATGACAACCTAACCTCCACCTGTCACTTTCCTTCTCCCAGATAAGTACCATTTTCTTATTTTGTATTAATAAATAAATTCTAAAACCACTAGAACTATTTCTTTGTTCAAATTTTAATTCTTTTTCAGGTTATTTAATAAATCAAGGATTCAACAAACATAAGGAAATACCAATTTGTGACTTAGGAAAATCTAAACCCTATTAAGACTATAAATATCCAAATTTGAATGGAACGAGGAATAAACTACCCCTACATCAAATCAAGCTGATTAAAATCGACAATCAAGCTCAAGGTAAGACTTAACTAATCATTAATTTAATTTTATAATGACGAGGTGAAAATCCCAAACACATCTCAGACAAGTGATCTTAATATCATTTCCAATATTTCAATCAACTTAATTATATTAATCAACGATTTTCACAACAAATTAATTATTAATCCCAAAATTTTAATAGATTCATAAAACTAACCTTTATATTTATTGAAAGGAAAATGAAATCTTATTGAATTTCCTTAACTTATTGAGGTTATAATTAAAATTATTTTACACGACTCTAAGCTTTTACCATATTAAATTATTCATTACTAACTAAAAATCATCAGTAATTAAATTATTCTTATAATAAGAATTTTAATTAATTTTATATGTTTGTTAAATTAACATAATGAGTAAAATATTATCAAAGTTGTATACTGATTAATTTAACATGGAGATATAAATCTTAAATCTTAATGTACAGAAAGCAAAGAAAAGAAAAATATTTTACACTAAACATTTACATCCAATTATTCATTCATATGTGACAATTTAACCTAAAAAAAAAAAAAATTTTTACTGTTTTAAATTCCACCTCATCAAAATATATATATATTAATTGTAATGAAATTTCTATATTCCAAATTAAATTTCCAAAACAAAATGTTTCGTTCCAAATTGCTCAAGAACTCTTGCAAAATTAATCCCACACACAACTACTAAATTAATACATATATTTAATCTTATTATTTTAATTCTTCCATACATGGCTTGACGGTCGCGAAAGGCACATTTTATCTTTCTTTTCGTACGTGGGCCTCACGCCGCTTCACAACCCCGGCTTATGCCGTACGAACCCACAGGAAACCCACAAAAACCTGAGGGCAGGCTGCAGCCTTTCCTATTTACAATATTTTTACTTACTCACTCATACATTAATAATTTAATCCTGCAAAAATTTCCAGGAATTTAGAAATTCAAATATTTCAACCAAAATCTAATTCAAATATTTCAACAAAAATTTGACCCTAGGGCAATCACTCCACCCTCATTCCATGCAACCACTTTATCACTTTTCTATTTACACCTCCTTTTAGAATAAAGAAAATTAAAGTTTTCTCTTATTTCAAAATTTCTAAACTTACTTCAAGATTACTCATCTATAGGATGAGCTGCCAATTTCAACTTATCCAAATGAACAATTTTTGATTTACTAGGACCTACTCTAATTTGAGCATTCCGAGTTCCTAATAATTTCTCAATTACAAATGGGCCATCAAAAAATGGATGAAATTTTTTATCATGTCTATTTTCTCTTTTTAAGTAGACTGGGGCTCCCACCCTAAAATTTCCTGGATTTACTTTCAAATCATAGTACTTTTTAGACCTTTCTTTAGCAATTTGGAGGCGTTCATTAGCTTTAGATTGAATATTGTCTAGTTTTAAGAAAAGTTCGCGCAAATAATCAACATAATTTTCAGGATATCTCTCGTCGAAACTTGTGGGGAATACGGCCTCTCTACCGAATACCAAGGTGTATGGGGCGAATCCCGTACCTTCATGAACCGCAGTATTGTAAGAAAAAACGGCGAATCGGAGCCATTCGTCCCAATTATGAGGACCTTCAAAATGCCGCAAATACTCGATTAGAGTATGATGACTACGCTCAAGAGATCCAAGACTTTGAGGATGGTAAGCAACAGATTGGATTTTTTTAATTTTGAAAATTTTATAAAAATTTTGAATAACCCTGCTTGTTAAATTCGTTCCCTGATCTGATTGTATAATTAGAGGACAACCGTATCACGATATAAAATTTTCGGCTATTGCTTGGGCGATGGTCGCGGAATCTGTCATTTTTAAAGGGATTGCATCCGAATATTTTGAGAATACACATTGTATTGTCAAAATATATTGATTTCCTCGGGGTGTTACGGGAAGTGGACCAACAAGTTCAATTTGAATCTTTTCAAATGGTTCCTTGGGTGTGTCGGTAATTACCATTGGCATTCGCGTACCCTTTCTACAACTTTATTTCTCATGCAAATTTTGCAATACCCTAATTTTTTTCCAACATCCGATTTCATATTTTCCCAATAATATTTTGATCTTATACGCCAATGGTTATACCATTAAGCCATTTCCCTTTCGGGGTAGGCGTCACACTACCCGATTCGGGTAGTGTTTCTAGGTTGATAACTTGTAGTAAATAACTACAAGTGTGGGCTCACCACACCCACGATGTGCCAACAGCACTCAGTTTTCTCGAATGGTCACCCATCCAAGTGCTAACCGCGCCCAACGCTGCTTAACTTCAGTGATCTGACGAGAACTGGTTTTTTCAGCGTGGTATGGCTGTTGGTTGGCCAATAGGTCTTGGAAATTCCTTTATGTCCCCCAATTGTCGATTCATGATATTCTTTTATTATTTCGTCACGCTGGTGTATTGGAGGAATTATTATTTCCCCTGAACAGACCACTATATGTAGTTCTGAGTCTTTGAAATGTTGTAGAAGAATTTGTTCTACAGATAGCCATGTCACTGTCCCAATATTATTACCTTTATTCGAAATTTTAATATTTTTCACACCTAGCCTTTCCATAGCTTTCTTCAGTGCCAAAATAGTACTAGAGACATGATTCAAAAAGATTTTATTATCTTTTTGATTTTTAACAGTTATACCAAAAATGTATCTATTTTTCTCCGAGAAGACTACGACATCGCCCAGTTTTACTTGTTCATTTTTTAAATCGTTTACATCAAACAATTGTTTTTCAATTAATTCTTCATTAATTTCTGATTCAAACAATCCATCAGAAGATACAAAATGAGCAATGTTACCTTTACCCATTGTTACTTTATCTTTTACATAAGATAAACAATTACTACTTTTAATTACTGGGGTAGATTCTACTAATAACAATCTACCTACGTCTGAAATCTTTGCTTTTGATCCAAGATCTGTCCTTCCACTATTTTTATTAAAGCCGATCTCTTGTCTGTCAATTTCTTGAGAGTCCAAGAGTCTCTGTCGCCGCAGATTAGAACAATTGTGATAATCACAATCTGTGCCAGCCTGGGGTCCCTGAATGCCAACCATCGAATTATTCGAGTGCTGGTCTTTATGAGACGGAACTTCCATCGTCTCCTTTCCGAGGCAAAACATCCCGGAGCATAAACCAGAAACCATTTTTACTAGACCGATCCCCTGACCATCAATTTCTTGAAGGCCTGGGGGTCGCAATTCCCACAGATTGGACCAGCCAACAAAACTGAAGTCCGCCCTGACCTGGGATCCCTGATTGCCAAACCCAGAACTTATCTTAGGTGGTCTTTGAGACGAAACTACCATCATCTCCTTTCCGAGGCAAAACATCCCGGAGTACATATCATGACCAGAATTTACTTCTGTCACCAAGGCATTATCACGGGCTTCCTTTTCGGTTTCTATCACTTGGGCGCATTTTGTACTACCCTTTTTCCTAGCTTCAGGACTTATCTTGCTCAGGAATACTCGTCCAAGTAATTCCTCAATTTGTTGATTATTTCCATCAACTTCAGGATCTCCCATCTCCCGCTCAGATGATACATGGGTATGGTCAGAGTACGCGAACTTCGGAACACGACCATCCACCAACCTTACAGGGAGGAGAGCCTCTTCTCCATACTCCGGAGGATTTCTCGACAGTGCGTCGGCATTTAAATTTAATTTACCAGGTTTATAGACGATGTCATACTCGTACTCGAATAACTCAACTCGCCATCTAGCAAGTCTAGAATTTGCATCCCTCAATTTATAGAGCCATACTAAAGGTCGATGATCGGTGACCAAAGTAAAATGACGTCCATAAATGTAAGGTCGAAAATGTCTAACACCAAAAACTATTCCTAATAATTCCTTTTCAACTGTTGGATAATTGAGTTCAGCATGTTGTAAAACTCGAGAAGCGAAAGATATTGGAAGATCTCGCCCAATTTTTCCTTGACTTAATATTGCTCCTAAAGCATAATCTGATGCATCTGTTGTTATAATAAAGGGTTATGTGAAATTTGGATACTGTAATATGGGCTCTGAACAAATAGCATCCCTAAGTTGTTCGAATGCTTTCTGTTCTTCATTGGTCCATTTAAATGAAATGTCCTTTTTTAATAAACGTGTTAGGGGTTTCGATATTTTTGCAAATTCTAAAATAAATCGCCTATAATAACCGACTAGTCCTAAAAATTGTTTGATATTTTTCCTTGTTTTGGTTACCGGAAAATTTATTACTGCTTCTATTTTTTTAGGATCAGGCTTCACCCCCTCCTGAGTAATTATATGGCCAAGATAAGCTATTTCACGTCTCAAGAAATGACACTTTTCAGGTTGAAGAGTTAACCCTGCATCTCTCAAGCGTGATAATAATGCTCTAATTTTTTTATCATGATCATCCAAATCATGTGCATAAACAACAATGTCGTCCATGTAGACAAACAATTCGATTCCTTGAAGGCCAGTGAGAACCTGATCCATAACTCGTTGGAATGTAGCCGGGGCATTTTTCAACCCGAACGGCATACGAGTAAATTCTAAATGGGCATATGGTGTCGAAAAAGCAGTCTTTTCTTGAGAATTTTGATCCATAGGGATCTGATGAAAACCAGACGCTAGATCCATTACTGAAAAATATTTACTCCCACCAAGTTGATCTGAAATATCAGTTATGTTGGGTAGTGGATAGGCATCGCCGATCGTCTTTTCATTTAAAGCACGATAATCGATGACCATCCTCCATTTTTTATTACCCTTGGAATCCGATTTTTTGGGGACTATCCACAATGGTGAATTATATGGTGAAGCAGACGGCTGGACTATTCTTGAAGAGAGTAATTCATCCGTCTGTCTACGAATTTCATCCTTGTGAATGTGGGGATAACGATATTGTTTAGTGTGAACAGGTTTCTCGTCAGTTGTCAGTATTTTATGTTTTAAAACATTAGTGGCCCCCAACCTATCTCCCGGTAATTTGAATTGATAGCTAAATTCGTAAAATAGGGGTAATAATTTGCCTTTTTCCTCCTCATTTAGGTCACTTATATCCACGATTTTCTGGATTTCAACAAACCTTTTAGCGCGTTTTTTTTATTTATCTTTTGAATTTTTCCTGGATTTTGAAGCAGTTTTATTTGAAGAGGGGACATCATATTCTTCTAGTTCTATCGGAGGTAAGGTTAAATGAACATTTTCATTATTACTATTTAAACATTAAACATTCTCCGCTAAAAATTCCAGGTCCACAAGAAAGTCGAGGTATATAACCTTCCTTCAAATTTGTCTTTTTAAGTACAACCCGTACTACAGCTCTCGACCTTGCAGGTAACATAATGGTAGCATGGGACAACAAAGGAAAATCTAAGTCTCCAAGATGAAGACAATCATCAATAAAATTCAGAACAGCATGATGCTGCCTTAATGCGTCAATTCCGAGAATACCATTTTGCTCAATGGGAAAAGACTCTGGGACAACCTGAAAAGGGGTTTCCAAGCCTTTTATCATTATTTTTACTTCTCCCAGGGTACTAACCATGTCTTTGCCAATACCTATTAAATTATAAATCCTCCTTTTATTTATCCAGACTCGTGGGTCTAAAGTTTTTTCTTTAATTATATTGACACTCGATCCGGTATCAACTAATATTGTTGCTTTACTTTTCACAAAGAAAAAATGATCTAAATTAATCATAGGCATTAAATTCAATTCCTCTTTGGATTTGAGTTGGAGGACGACGCGGTTATTTCTGAACCCTGTTTCAGGATCGCTGAGCCTCCGTTTGGGCGATCCTGTCTCACGTTTAAAGAATCTTCCCGTCTACGTTTCGAATTCCCTCTCTCTTTATCATGTCTAGCCTTTATTCTACAATTTTTGAAAACATGGTTATTCAATTTACAATATGTACAACCCTCTCTCTTTCTCTCTTTAACATCATTTCTTAAATGTGGGCAATCTCGCCTAATGTGCCCGTACTCCTTACAATTATAACATGTACGCTCGCTATTATTTTCAGTTTTCCAATTTCTTTTATCTTTTATATGCGCAATTTTCCTTTTCGGAGGAAGATTTCGCTCGCTCTTATCATAATGTTCAAATTCGCATCATTCAAGAGCTGGATTATGTATTCTCTTCCAACTTCTCGATTGGAGATCCGCCTGATTAGCCAGTGCTATTGCTTTTTCTAGAGTATTAATTTCTTTTTCTCTAATTTGGGAATAAACATCTTTATCTAACCCTCGCAGGAAATTCCCTACACTGGTTATTCGGTAGGCCTCGCATATTCCTATTGCCTTTTCAACCGGTGTATTTTCCATAACCTGATTAATCAATTTATTTAAAATCTGATTAACACGCGCCCCATATTCAGGTATGGACTCCTTGAGCATTCTTTTAACATTTGTTAATTCCTGCAACAATTGACTCGCATCCTCTTGAGGCGAATAAATTTGTTCCAATGTTTTCAAAATCCCTTCTAAGGTCAGTCCCACCTGATCTTGAATATGAACACGAGCCTCCCCAGTTATTTTTGTTTTAATTAACATAGTTAAGTACGGTGTTTCTTGCGGACTAATCATTGACGCTGAGACACGACAATGTTCTACAAACATTTTTACAGACATATTTTTCCCGTTAAATGAAGGAATAATATCTCGCACTATTTTTGAAATTTTAATTGCATCTGACATATTAGTAGAAGACGTACTAGGAGTGGGAGAATAGATTTGCAATGAATTATTTTGCGTTCCCATATCTAAATTTAAATTTTGATTTTCAGATATGGGTAGACTATATTATTATTTAAGTAAGTTTTGAATTTCAAGGTAGAAATTTTGAGTTCTAGAATTTGGAATTTTAATCATTGAGTGTTTGAAAACAAATTTAAATATTTGATAATTTCATAATTATACTTAGTTGAAGCAAATTAGTAAAGTAAACGCTTATACATATAATTGAAATTTAATAATATCTGATAATTTAATTATAATTATTATAATTAATTGTTTAAATTGAGTATCTTATTTGTAATAAGGATAGATTTTAACGAGTTTACCTTGAAACTTGAAACTTCAAAATGTCTAATCCGCGTAAAAAGACAAAAGGTCAAGGTAGAGGCACGACACCTCGAATTGGTAAAAATAAACGGCCAATTAGTAACATCGATGAAAGAAATGTATACAACTTACGCTCGGGAGATACGCCTGATGAAGAGGGGACATCATATTCTTCTAGTTCTATCGGAGGTAAGGTTAAATGAACATTTTCATTATTACTATTTATCATCAGAATTCTTGCTATTCCATTATTATTTAAAGTTAAACATTCTTCGCTAAAAATTTCAGGTCCACAAGAAAGTCGAGGTATATAACCTTCCTTCAAATTTGTCTTTTTAAGTACAACCCGTACTACAGCTCTATTTTCGGCGCCCTTCTGTCGGGACCTAATCTAGAACGGACATTCTTAATTGCTATGACTAATTCTACGATGCATTTTCCTATGAGAGAGAGAGAGAGAGAGAGAGAGAGAGAGAGAGAAACATGCATCATCGTTACATTATTTCTTGGTATTTCCCTATAACCTGGTTTTCCCTTCTAGCACTACAAAATTCGTAATATAATTCTACAGCTATTTGATCCATTTTAGCCAATTCTTTCAATAATTATTTTATAATAATTTATTCAATATCAAATTATTTAAAGTTATGAAACAAAATATTATATCAATTATAATTTAGATTTTCAGGCATCCAAATGATAAATACCAGAATAGAATAATTATTCTCCATAAATTAACCAAACTAACCATCTAGTTAGTTTCCACTTCCAAAACAAAACTCCTTTAATAAATTCAAACTTAAAATCTATTCGCGCGTAAAAATAAAGTCACGTGACTTTGAGAAATCGCATTTCGTCACACCTTTCCCCCTATTAAAAAAAAGTTGTTTGATACTAACAACTTTTTATTATGCTGCCTATATACATTATTTATATTTATTTAATTGAAAATAAAAAATAAATTTTTTTGTTTTGTTTTTGTTTGAATTCATTAAATCTTACTTAGAGAATTACTCATGATTTCTACGCGGTAAAGAAACATAAGGAAATTTCCCGACGCGTGATGGTTGCGGTCACTTTTCCTCCCCTCACTTCCCTTGTCGACGTTGAGTGTATTGGGCGGGGCCCCCAACGTTTCTTTTCTCAGTCATTCGAAACTTTGGAACGGAGTTGCCTTTCGATGTTTACTTAACCCCTCATCGAAGTCGTAAAGTGTTTAATTTATTACTATGTAACCTGAGAGTTCAAAGCAAAACAGAAACAGAGTTATACTATTGACAACTCTGAAGTTCCTTCAAGTATTACAATTTGAAGAATTGTCTAACCTCAACCTTAAAAATCACTGACTAATCGATTGCTTCGTTTTACTACGGTAATTTAGGGAGATTTAAATCATACATAAAAATATATTTTACGCATGGTAGATACTAACCTAATTATTAATCCTACGTAAAAGGTTAAATAAAGTTTAACTGAACATTTTTTTTTAAGTATAAAATTTGGTTTATTCACTAAACCCCCCTTTTTTTACAACTTATATATATATAATGGTTATATAAAATTTTGTCATTATTTCATGGCTTATAAAAAAAAAATATTTTTTTTTACAAAGAATGCAGTATTATTGAATAGAATAATGCATTCCTCTTCGGAGTTACAACACAAAAAAAATTAAATTTTTCACAAAAATAAACTTCCACACTTCATTCACAAAGGGAATTAAACATTGTTTCAGCCTATCGCAATGGCACCCAATTTCGGTGACCATTTTCATCCGTACTTCCCACATAGAAAAAGCTTTCTATTGAAGGGTTATCATCTACCTCACACTCACGCCACTCAACATACACTAGATTTGGCGCATAAGTCGTATCGGACAGCCAGTACGCCTTGCCAAAAGGGTCGATACTTCCGGCCTGGATAAGAGATCCTCGATCTGCCAGGGCAATCCGGCATGGTCGGCAGGTCTCGATTTCATCAATTACGAAAGGAAAACTCCTGCAAGTCGGGCAGGGCCTAGGGTCACATAATCTAGTTCTCATCATCAGATGAGAGTGAAGTGCACTGTCTGCAGGTCCAGCGCCAATCCACCGAGAACTTTACCCTGTGTGACTAAAGTCAGTCAAGCACAATGTTTACGCCTTCGTTTCTTTCGTTCCATCTCAATTAATAACCATCAATTATTTAAGTGATTTTCCTTCTCAGTATTTGCAAACAACAATTGGTTTATTTTCAAAACTGCAATAATGTTCTACCTGTCACTTCCTCTCTGAGTCAGATAAGAACTATTTACTTATTTATATTTAGTGATGCATATCGATCATTTTTGGATAAAATCGAGATTTGCTTAAAACATGGTTAGATGGAACTGAAATGTAATGGAGATCAAGAATTTGCAATGAAAAAAGTCGATCGAGACGAGACGATCATCTCGACTGAGTGATCGTTCGTCTCAATATGATGAGTATGGTGTTCAAGGTTTTAATTTAATCTGACGAGATTTTTGAAAAATTTCAAAATGATCGACATGCATCACTATTTATATTAATGATTAAGTTTTATAATTTCTAGAACTATTTCTTTGTTAAAATTTTGTTCACCCCCTTTTTAGTTATTCGTCGAGATCCCAAAACAAAGGAACTCTAATGAAAGCCTAGAAGAGGATCAAGCTCTCTAAAGGCGGGTTAACTGGATCAATTTCCAGACATGCAAGGCAATTTCATTCAGGACAACTCCGAAAACTCACGAAAGGTCGACCCCAGGGTAAGTTTATATATATATATATATATATATATATATATATATATATACATATATACATATATAGACACACAATTGTCTTCAAATTAAAATTTGAATAGATGCCTACAACAATTTAAATCTTAGGGTAGAGTTATTGGTCCAATTACTGGTGCGTTTATTCATACACATATATTGGGCGATGAAGCTTCCAATGTCGCCACCAAAATTCAATCAGAGCAAGGTATATTAATTAATTATTCATGTTCACGGAAAAATCTATACATAAAAGAAAATTCAATTTCATAAAATTTTACTTACTAAATTTTAATAACTTAGACTACGTGTTAACTTAGACTTTTATCAAGTAATAATTATTTACAATAGAAACAAAATTCCTAATGCTTAAATTACTTTCAATGACTTAATTAGATATTTCTGACTTAATTAATAAAGTAAAGAAAATCTTATCAGAAATAACCTCAAATTTCAATAAGAGTAACTTAGACGTATAAATCTTAAATTTAATTATAATTGAAAAAGTAAATTAAATTTTCACCTTGCCAGATCGAACATGTAATCATAATAAATTTTGACTTTTTTTTAAATACAATAAGAGTATTACTCCAAATTGCTCAAAAACTCCTGCGAAATTAGTCCCACACACAACAACGAAATTTATACATATATTAATCGTATATTAAATCTTCTTTCATACATGGCTTGACGGTCGCGAAAGGCACAATTTATCTTTCTTCTGGTGCGTGGGCCTGACGCCGCTTCACAACCCGGCTTATGCCGTACGAACCCACAGGAAACCCACAAAAACCTGGGGGCAGGCTGCAGCCTTTCCTATTTACAATATTTCTACTTATTCACTCATACATTAATAATTTAATCTTGCAAAAATTCCAGCTCTCTGTGTCACATTTTTCCTCTGAGGGCTTCAATATAAGGAACTATCATAATGCTGGTAAAGTAGAAATTTACGGAGTCAACTAAGAATTTTTTTGCCATTACTCTTTGTTGTAATCATTTTCAAATTGACATTAATTAATTATTATTTTAACAATTCTTATGAACAATTTCAGAAATTTGTTATTTTGAAACAATTAGGCTCAATTTGTTTACGGAAATAAGAAGTAATGTATTTGTGATTACTTATCGCTATACAGTTTTTCAAATTGACAATAATTATTAATTATTTAAACAATTTTCGTGAACAATTTCAGAATTTTGATATTTTGCAAGGAATAGGCTCAATTCCTTAACGGAATCAAGAATGTTTTTGCGATTACTCTTCAGTATAAAACTTTTCAAATTGCTAATAATTATTGATTATTTAAACAATTTTTAGAAATAAAATCACAGTTTGGATATTTTCAAACGAATAGGTTGAATTTGTTTACGGTATCAACAAAGAATGTCTTTGCAATTACTCTTCGCTGTCAGTATTTTCAAATGAACAATAATTAATAATTATTTAAACAATTCTTATGAACATTTTCAGAATTTTGTTATTTTGAAACGAATAAACTTAATTTCTTTACATGTTCATAAACAAAGTAATTGCTAGGCTATTTTGAAACGAATAAGATCAATTTGTTTACGCAAACAAGAAAGAATGTATTTGCGATTTAGAAATATTTCAGAAATTGCATATTTCATCTGATTTTTTGAACTTCGATCCAGAGACCTGGAATTCCAGAGAGGATTATAAATTTGCTTTACATGCAATTTGCAGATTACCAGTCACTAACGACAATGCAGAACGCGGAGTAGCGTTCATTTCCGAGTAAAACTCTCTCATTTCTGCTCCCAAATGTAAATTTTCATCGACATCATGTACCCGATAGTGATAAGACATCATGAAAAAAATCTGTAGATGATTATCTCTTTCTTAATTATTTGTCTCGATGTGTGCCAAAGAATAATTTCTTGAATGTCCGATATTGCTCGAAACACTGAAATTGAAATCTTACACAAAGCAAATAATAACTCACGCGCATGTAGGAGTATTAAAATTTATTTTCTCTTATATGTAATGTCGTGCAAAAGTTTCTGGACATCTATTTTCCAATAGGTTGAACATGCACCCTAGATTTAATACTAATTGCATAAAAGGTGATAAAAGAACTCGTTTTATGGGCATAAATGAAAGCCATTATTTTTAATCTTGTTAGAAGTTGTTTGAAAAAACGTCAAATGTTAATGTTTCCGGGAAATATCAATAAATTCGGAAATAACCAATTTTTTATCGTTTTTGGGCTAATTTTGAAGATAATTTTCTGCAAGCCTGCTAGAATACTGTTCTATTAATTTGCTTTAATTCAGTTATGAAAATCTGAGTTTATATCAATATTGATAAGTTCTTTAAATTAACCTTAGGTTTTGATTGCATCGAAGGAAAAATTCTAGAAATATCTTATCAAGTCACTGAAATAATGCAGAAAATTATTTTCAAAACTTAAAAATTGTCTTCAAAAACGCAATTAGGCGTATAATTTTATCAGGTTTCGTGTAGTAATTGGAAGTGAATTTAGAGTTGAATATTTTTAAAACTAGAGTGCTTTTATAAAGTATTGAAAAAGATATGTCTAGAAACTTTTGCATAGTAGTGTATTAAATTCTCTTATAAACTATCCAATGTTGGTATATTCTATTTCTGTAAAATTAAAACCTATCACTTATATCCCGAAAACAATAATTTTCCACGATTACAAGAGAAATATAATTCTTAAATAAATAATAATTGTTTGAATAATTAAAAATTATTTACAAAATACTTGGAAACACGTCCCTTAACAATTGAAAATAATACTCGTTAAAAAAATCCAAAGAATACCGTTTTTAGTATGAATTTAATAGAAAACTGCTATTTTGCAGTTTTTCGGTCACTTTCCAAGGGCTCAGTTGGCGCGGTGACGTATCCGGGATGTAACGGATTAAAATTGATAACTCCGGCGAATTTAGCGGCTTCTACTTTTCGTGCGAAAGCAAGACGTTGATGTTTGGTCGGTCTTTCACGTCCCATGACCTGCGGAACGTAATTTTACTAAATTAGAACATGGTTACGAGAAGATATAACGAGGTGTTGATGGTAGGGTCGAAAGGGAGAAATCACGACGACCCCCTGACTCTCCCGCTAGTTCCAACGGCGAGTTCGCCGCCGAACCGTGACGTTCGAGCGTGGGGGGCGGGGCAGAAATAAATAAAAATTGAATAAAAAAAATGGAAAGACAGAGCACAAACACAAACACAAGAAAATAAATATCACAAAAATCCAGTGCGAACGACCATATAAATAGCGAAGAGTAATTAAATCAAGAACATGATCAATTGGGGTGGGCAGTAACGCCTCTACTTTGAGGTGGATAGTGAAAGTGAAAGGAAAAAGGACGTTGGACCCCTTTCAGCTTTCCCACTAGTTCTAATGACAATATATGCCACCGAACCGTGACGTTTGAGCTTCGAGGGTGGAGGTACAAGAAGGAAAAACAATATCACAATTTCAAGAGTTAAGTAAAAGAGTAATAATAATACCAAAACTTACTTTTAGCGGCAATTAACTATATTTAGTATAAGTAAGAAAGAACCCTTTCAAGAAAAATACACAGCGAATGAGGATGCTAGGGATGCGCAACGAGGTTGAGAGAACAGAGCAGCAGTTCTGCCTCCTTACAAGATCGTAGAGCGACTGAGTGTGGGTGTGCAGCACGCAGGCTGCTCCCCGTTCGTGGGCCTTTCGACACGAAGAGAGGATAGGTCCCGCTGGCTGATTGGCCGATTCATAAACGAAGAGAGGAAGGACTCACGTAGTGGGGAAAAACCACCCACTTCCACCCACCGTCCCTCTGTGCGTCTGGCGCTCGAATCTGAACTTAACTTGAAATTAAATTTATCAAAGTCCCTACACGGAGAAAAAAATATGCCTATAATAGTAAGAGCACTAGTCATGCTTTTGTCGTAGGTTTCATTCTTGCTATCTTGGTACAAAATTCATTCATTTTAAGCAGGAATCCCTTTATCCTAAAAAAGTACAAAGCTTCATGCTTTTAAAGCCGTTATCCCTTGCGAAAATAGCTCGAACTTCGCCTTGCTACTGTTGTAAGAAAACTCATCCTATTAGAGTATGAGTACTCTTACAAACGAGATATTAGGTCACGCGCAAGCGCCGGTAGGCGTGGCCTAACATCTCTTTTGTAAGAGTACTCATACTCT
>CAKNYM010050080.1:61486-113500 GCA_932195095.1 Andricus curvator
ACGCGTCCTCGGGTTGCGGATAGAGGGTCCCTGTACCAAGGGTTTCTGCTGAATATGGTTACAATAATTATTAAGCAGTCGCGGACAATTGTCCAGGGATGGTCCCGAAGGAATAACCCCTAAGCGGAGGTGTAACAACCGTGCCGAAAGCTGAATGGCACCTGGGTGAGGTGTCTCAAACGGTGACTCTGGGATACCGGGCGACCTTTCAGAGTATCAGCCTTATCCTTGCACGCGGGGCTCTACAAGGATGGACTAACCCTTTTCCCTAGCTGCTCGTGGGAACAACAATGACAACAGCAAACATAGTTGTAGGAAGTGCGGTTCAAAACAATCGAACGCGCAGGGCTCCCGACAATGGGTCGGACAACAATGCCGACTACCCTAGAGTTGGGGGAGCCAATCAAGACGGAGTCAATGCGATTGACCGGCGGAATCTCGTTACTTTTGAGTGGACGGATCGACTCAGGGACGACCTGCTGGAGTGCTATGATACCAGTATGGCCCCTGAACGAAAAGGTTACATGGCGCGACTGCATGCTCTGTGGTGCGAGAAACACCCAGAGCTCTCGGATTTTTCGCAAAAACGTCTGCGAAACCGTGCCGAGGACCTCCGGAAAAGGGGTTATATAAGCGGAGCGCCTACACAACCGCAGCCAGAACAAGCCGGCAACAGAGAAAGAGAGGCGATACTGAGACCAGCCTCGAACAGGCATCCAATAGAGGGAGAACGATGCTTCAAGACCCGGAGAAACATCAACATTCAGGTTTCTCCCAAGCCCAAAGATCTGACTGAACTGGATGATGAGCTTCGTGGAGATTTTTCCGAAGAATCCGACCTCTGGACTATCAATTGTAGTGTGTACAATGCAGCGAGAACTTTGGCAGATGCAAACCGTAAAACAAAACCAACGGTTGATCATAAGACCAAAAGATAATTTGGCAGGACTTTCACTGCCAAGGTTCGACAGTTCACGCGCGAACTGCGGATCCGTCATCACACAATCAACAAGTCAAAGCTACTGACCATCAGGCAGCATATTGTTGACAGAATACGAGTACTATCTGACGCTAGGAGAAGTCTAGAGCGGAGAGAGAGGTGGGTCAGAGAAAATCAACAGTTTTCGTCTGACCCATCTCGACTCTTCCAAGACCCTCCAGTTACTGTCGACCATCCGCCCAAACCAGAGGAGGTCGAAGCTTTTTGGAGAGAAGTCTACGAAGTCCAACATCCACTTAAAGAAGGCTCAAAGAACATAAACAGCTTCAAGGATCTGTGCAATGCCCTCATCACAGCTGAGGAGGAATGCCCACCTATCACTACCGAGGAGGTGAAAAACGTATTAAGAGGCATGAAGAACTATTCCGCTCCGGGACCAGATGGCATCAAGACCTTCTGGTGGAAGAAGTTTCCTTCAACCCACCAGCATCTGGCCCGAATTTTTACCTCATATCTAAAGTCGGAAGAGCCTATTCCGGGGTGGTTGGTGGAAGGGCGCACAGTGCTCCTGCCGAAGACAGGCAACTTAGCTGACCCTAAGAATTACAGGCCAATAACTTGTCTGAACACACTGTATAAGATCTTCACAGCTATCCTAAATGATAGGATTGTTCGGACAATTGGACCTGTATGGCGAGAGATTTATGAACAACGTGGCTCAAAGAAAGGCGTAGCAGGATGTCGGGAGAACCTGCTCATCGATAGATGTGTCTGTAAAGACGCAGCATACTATCAGCGATTTCTATCGATGGCCTGGATTGATTACCGAAAAGCTTTCGATTCAACCTCCCATAGACTTATCATCTGTCTGTTGGAAAGCCTAAAGGTTCATCCACACATCGTGAGGTGCATAAAGACATTAATGCCGCTTTGGAAAACCAGATTTACTATCTCATCTGGAAAACATCGTGTGATCACTAACAGTATCACCTTTGAGAGAGGTGTATTTCAGGGCGACACCATGAGCCCTCTCCTCTTTTGCCTCACACTATTGCCACTATCTCTCGCAGTTCGCCATTCCAAAGGGTATCTCTGCGGCAAACCTGGAAACCGAAAGCATAAGGTCACTCATGTATTTTACATGGATGATCTTAAGATCTATGCTAGGAATCAAGAGAAACTACATCTAGCTCTGAAAATTGTCAAAGAGTACACTCAAGAGATTGGAATGGAATTCGGGTTAGACAAATGCGCCAAGGTTAATTTGAAGAAAGGAAAACTTAATGGCATCCCCGAAGATCCTGAGCTCGTTGACAGAAGCGCTATACGACACCTTTGCGCTGGAGAGACCTATACATACCTGGGCGTGCCACAGAGCCGCATTCAGGACGCGACATCTATAAAGGATACTCTCCGATGCAGATACAAACGTCTCATCCGGCAGATTTTGTCTTCCGAACTGTCGGCGAGAAACAAAGTATCTGCAACGAACATGCTTGCCGTCCCGGTAGTACTCTATTCATTTGGAGTGGTTCCATGGACGAAGGACGAGCTCAGATCCCTTGATATCGGGACGCGAAAGGTTTTGCACATGAACAAGAGCATGCACCTTAAGTCTTCTGTTCCGCGACTTTACATCTCACGCCGCCTAGGTGGTCGCGGAATACTGAATCTTGAATGTCTTCACAACAGACTCATTCTGGGTACAGCACATATAGTTGCAAATGGACAAGTCCCTCTTCTTAAAATGGGCAGGAAACACGAAGAAGTGGGAAAAGGGGCGTTTCTGTACAAAGCAGCGGAGGAGGCTGCTGAAACACTCGGCCTTGACTTCAATATTAGGGGTGAGCAAAATGCATCAAATCTTATCCATCTTGAATACTCACTCCTGAAGGCCCGGATTGAGAAAGCACAGGAGAAAAACTTCCACGAACAGCTCCTCGACAAGAGGATGCACGGCATCTTCCACAGAAATGTGGAAGATCAGTCGATGTCGTATGAGCTAACGTTTGATTTCCTTAGATCACCCGGATTGAAGTCGGGCACGGAGGGCTTCATTTTGGCATGTCAAGACGGTGTCATTTCCACTCTAGCATACCGTCGCCACATTTTGAGCCAAGACATTCCCGATGATAGTTGCAGAGCGTATCATGCACACCCCGAGCATCTAGGACACATACTATCTAGTTGTCCAATTCATGCGGGAACGACCTACATCCAAAGGCACAATGCGGCACTAAGAGTGCTTTATTACCATCTCTGTCACTCTTATGGCATTAGCCCAAATACCTCTCCGCTAAACGCTCCTAGAGAAATAGAGTCAATTGTCGAAAATGAGAGGTGCCGCATATACTGGAACTTCATATTCTCGACAATTGTTTCTGTTGCGCACTCGAGGCCTGACATAGTTCTCCTTGACTTCGAGAAACGAACCATGTTCGTTATCGAATTTTCGGCACCAGCTGACAAAAACGTCACAGCCAAGGAGAAAGAAAAGAAAGAGAGGTATAAAGACCTTATAAGGGAGTTGCGACGGTTATACCCGGAATATTCTGTTAAGCTAATCGTCTTGATCATCGGCGCTCTTGGAAGTGCCAAGGTTTCACTGGTTAATAGCCTGAAAAGCATCCCTGCGTGTCAAAAAAATGCTGAGACACTTGCGGGGAAAATGCAGAAGGCGGTCGTCCTTGGGTCGCTCCGTGTCCTCAGGGTGCACGAGACTTTTGCCGGACCATCGTATTGAGTTCGTCGCAGACTGTAACCACCTATCTCACGGTCGTGAGACGTGGTTTCAGCTGAAATTTTACCGCGATTTCGCTGGGAGCGGGTGCAATTTTTCAGATTAGCACCCGCTCCCGGCGAAATCCTGCGGTTGTCCATATGACAAACTTTTAACTATATATATATATATATAATGGTTATATCATTCACTTCATTCACAAAGGGAATTAAACATTGTTTCAGCCTATCGCAATGGCACCCAATTTCGGTGACCATTTTCATCCGTACGTCCCACATACAAAAGCTTTCTATTGGAGGGTTATCATCTACCTCACACTCACGCCACTCGACATACACTAGATTTGGCGCATAAGTCGTATCGGACAGCCAGTACACCTTGCCAAAAGGATCGATACTTCCGGCCTGGATAAGAGATCCTCGATCGGCCAGGGCAATCCGGCATGGTCGGCAGGTCTCGATTTCATCAATTAGGAAAGGAATTTTCAGTTTGAAAATTTTTAATTAAAAATTTTTTGTTTCAATATTTAGAGAATATTTGACTGTTTATTTTAAATAAGAAATTATAACTCGAACATTCAAAAATAAGCTAAATAAAATTGAATTATATAAAATAAAATAAACCTCGAATCATTCGAATTTCAGGGTGCTGAATGTAAACTTCAGAATTGTCATTGTTTCATTTTTTTAAAATTTTTAATTTGTAAATAACATTTTTCAATTTAAATTTTTCAAGAAACAACTTATAATCACTAAATTGTACTTCTTTAAAGTTAAAATAGTTGGAAAATGATATAATTTTGAACACTTGCAAATTTCTTTGAAAGAACTCTGGACACGCTTTGAGGTTCGCTATCCTTTAATTGTAGTGTTTCAACCTAAAATTGTTAGAAAATTATATAATTTCGAACATTTACAAAATTTATTGATTCATTCTTCAAACTATTTTATTTCCTGAAACGTATTCTCTCCTTTGCCTGCTTATGTTAGTCAAGCTTTCATGAAATACCGATGCGGACCGATATCAGTTCTCTGAAAGAACACATTGTGTCGCACTTATGTTACGCATCTAGATTTAGAATTAGGCTAATTATATTTCATGAAGATCAATATTAAAAATTGCAATTTCATAATGAAAAATTCATTATAATGACACTTATCATTATTATTACACATCTAAGTACTCAAAAATTATAAAAAAAATATTGAAAATTGTTTCTTTTTTTTAAATTAGACACAGCATATTTTCCTTCTGTTTGTAAATGATTTACAATTGTTTAGACAATTATTATTCGTCTGAGAGAGGGAGAGGGGAGAGAGAGAGAGAGAAGCAAGGAAGCCTCCGATCTGTTACATGAGACACAGCGCGTGTGTTTTAAACTCATTCTCGAGAAACTTTTTTTCTTGTGTTTTTATGTTTTTGATTATTCAACCACGCTCTGAGCATATTAACTGTCCTATCCCTCAACTCTGGGTTTGCATGTATTGCCGCTTTCACTTCAAGGGGCTTAGGGAGTATCCCTTTCATCTGCAAATAAGGTTCGAAGACTTTGGTGGCTGTTCTTACTTCCTCGCTTGTCCAACGTTTCCGGGAAGGTTTGCTGGGTGAATCTGAAAATATAAAAAGTTCGACATAAATATGCTGCTAATCTTTTTGCGATAGTTTCATCAGCATCATCGTCTTCTCGAGGGCGTTTCTCATGAGTGACGCTTGGATCCACCTCACTACCTGAAAAATAATTTTAAAAATAAATACTTCTTATGACATATGTAAATGCAATAAGTAAAATTATAAAAAATACTCACAAGTAGTCTCGCCGTGATCAATATCCTCCTCACGACGATGGTCATCGTAATCCTCATCACGGTCCCCTTGTTCAATGTCGTCTTCTATGGGCCCCATGGCAGCTTCCAGGAGTCGAGCCATTTTTGGAATTTCCAGCTGCGGGACTGATTGCCTGTAGTATCTTTCATGGATATGGTCTTCGTGACCCATGATGTCAGCTAGGTGTACCATATCTGACGTTGTGTAGTGTTAAGTCACACCTTTTGTGGCGATGTGTTTCCTCAAATTAGTCGCCCTTAACAGTTCGGGTCTTTCGGCTCCGCACAAACCCGCAAAATTCCGCATGGCTGTGCATGCATTCAGATGGCATTCTTTTTTGAACGAATGGTAAACGCCAAATATTCTTCCTTTCTTTTCGGAGACTTTTGCTTTTCTCCCTTTCAGGAGAGTCAGGTCCAAGCATTCGATAATATCTTGTGACAACAAGACTGGCACAATTCGGCCTTTCTTGCCACGAATGCTTTTTTTTTATATTTCTTTAAAGCAGCTTGGGTTTCTAGAGATAAAGATTTAAACAGATGTTTATCAAATTTTGCATTTATTGACTTCTTTTTTTTTTAATCGGCTATGTACATTCGTTCTAACTCTCCAGGTCTACGTCGATTGAAGAGTTGGATCGAGGTCATTGTTGTAGTGGCCAAGCGTCGCCATTCTTGGTGGCTGAAGTTTTCTTTAAATTTGAAGAATGCAGCCGTTCTCTCTTTTTCGAGGTAATTTGCATAGTTTGACAACGTTCTTGTCGAGTGGCAGCTCGACAACCCTTTCTATAAACCTACGAGTTTGAATTTCTGCTATGGCCCTACTCACTCTGTCGTTAAATTCTATCCTATGAAGCCTTAAGAAATTTTCTACTTTCGCCATTTCTTCAAGCTTGTCTTCTCTTATGCATAAGCTTACCAACACCTCTCCGACTTTTTTAATGAACGTCCCTAAGTTGGAGGCATTGGTAGACTTGTCGTAGTGATCATCTTCTGCGTCGTAGCCCGCAACAGCTTTGACCGCGGCAATTGTCGAATCGCAGTACTTCGCAAGATACGCTTCACGCAGGTTTTTTATTTCGCCTGGGTGCAATCTCTTCATTTCTATTAGATATCTTACCGAAATTCGAAGCTTGCTCCTTATGAATATCGCTTCTTGGGATTGCTTGTACTTACTGCAAAGCCTGTTGGCAAATGCTATAAGCAACTCGTCGTGGCGGACGAGTTCTCCGATTGCATCTTCGTGCAAGGCACAAAGAATTTTTCTGCACTCTAGAGTGGCAGATGGGTGTATGCTATCGGATTGCAACCTACCAATAGCTAATACACACCTGTCGCTGTTTTTCTTTCTACCACAGTTGCGGTAGTGCTTGCGGAATGATGCTTTGGCAACGTCAGCCATGCATGTTGGGCATGTTGTATAGTGTGTTACTTTTTTTTTGTTCTCCTTCATGGAGCGTCTTAACACGATCTGCTCGCTGCAGTTAGCCACAGGGTCTCTGTTGAAATGAAAATTTCCGTTCTTCCTAAGAATGCCGACTAATTTTCTTCTCGGTACAGATCCTCTTATGAATTCAGAAAACTCCTTAACCTCCTTTTCGTTGCGGTGGACGTTTGCTAGGTGGTCCCCAATTCTAGAAAAATGTATTCTAAAGTAAAATCAGGCATTTCTTCTCGGTCCATCGTACGATTCTACATATTTTGAGCTTCCGTCTCCTGCGCTTTTTCCTTCTTCCAACATGACATTCACAGACTCGTGCGATAATATTACAGATTCTTCCAACAAATCGTTTCTGAGATCCTTTTCAGGAACGTAAGTAGAATCATCGTCATCTTCTAATATGTAAGATTCGGTATTTGACATCATCTCTTGCGGTTGCTCACGGCCATACGAGAAGCTCTTCTTGTTCAACGTTTGCCCTTGTGAATGTGGAACTGCCAGCATCCGTTTCAGTCTGAATATAATATTGACCCCTGATCATTGCACCCAAAGCGTCCTTCACGACTTCGATGCTTGTTATAGTCGTCGTGGAGGAGGTTAGACAATAAATGAGATCATGATCATCATATATGTAATCTCACTATTTTCCTTTGAGTTCAAGTCTTCAGAAAAATTCTCTACTTCGTCTTTGTGAGAAACATAACGAGAAATTTTAAGAGACGACCTTCCACGCGGTTGAAAATTCTCATAGTTTATTGAAATGTCGTTTTCCTGGAACGATTGTTTAGTGTAGGTCCTATTATTGAAATTATCGATCTCTCCTTGATTTAGAATTACATTCACATCTTCAGGAACCAATGAAGAAGTCTCATTCATTTCTGCAAAAGAAAATATACAATTTTAGAATTTGCCACAGTATATGGCCAACTGAATGGAATTCTTCAGAACAACCACCTCAGGGTCCTACTGAGAGCAACTGCCATCGAAAATGACAGTGGCTCCCAGTAGAACCGCGGTGAATTACACTTATGGCCACGTCTCACAACCGTGAGGTGGGTGGTCACAGGGCAAGTCATTAATTATTTTTATGCTGAAAAACGGATTCAGATGAAAAACTTTGTACCTCACGACCTTCTGCGTACATACTCCTTGCTACATACTTGCTTTTATACAGGCTTTACAAACGGTCACAAAGTAGAAATGGCATGCCAGAGAGTATACATGAACAGACTTACTGTAACTTCACGAAAATCAGGGTTATTCGTTTGTCGTCAGGTAAGTCATTAAACACTTCCCAGATATTAGCTGAGCGGCGACAGTAGGCAAACGCAATGTCCCAATTCACCAGCAGGATTATCCTTGAATTCTGTGATACCACGAAGATAATATTTCTTGTCCTGGAACTTTACTTCGAGATGTATGTCAGACAATTTGAGGCGTAGTGACGACTTCATGGTTTGCTTATGAATGAAGCCTATTATTAGGTGCTCCATTATTTGAATATTTCTCATAAGAATATACATACAAACAGCGCACTTCTTTGGCTTTTCAGTGATGTTTGATTTAACGAGTAGATGCTCATGAGATTTGGCTAGAGCAGTAATTTCTGTCTCATTATCGATCACAATTTGCACAAAAGACTTTGTCTTGACCGAATCCGAACATTCGTTCGGACATTTTGTGATAATCTGTGCACACTGCAAGTTTGTCCACGTTCGTTCAAAAATATCTTGTACATTGCACGATTGATCTGACGTCTGGACTGTCGTAGTATGCGATTAAGTTCGATAAAGTTACTGTATAGCCCTTAATTTAAATAGCCTGAACGCACTGCCGTTATCCATTTTATCCACCTTTTGATTGTCATCTCGGTCATGACTAACCTAATATTTGGATATACACGACGCAAAGAACAAATTTTATTTCAAGTCAACAACACGCACTGTAAAAAGAGAGAAAATTGAAAATTAGCTAAATATTTTTATAACTTACCTACTTATCAACACCTATTTCATCAAAATAACGCAAAAAAAATCATCTGTACAGGTGACTGGCAATTCAAAATCAAACTCCACACTGCGCGAAGTAAGAAAAAACAGTCTCAAAATGATGAATTTTCCCAGGGTTCTCAGAATGAAACTGTGAGGCTCTTTTTTGTTGCAACTCAAAAGTATACCGATTTTTGTTTACTTTTGAGGATCGCCGTTTTTCCGTGTGAATGTAATAAATCACTTTCATAATTTGCACCAATTATAATCCGGCAAATATATGATCAAGTATAAAGCGCTTTATTCAAGATAGGGCATATTTTTATAGATAAAGAGCATGCCTCCCAAGTCTAAACATAAAAAGACATAGATACCACAGAAAAAACAGAAGTGAATTTTTGATGCTGTTAATTTTTTAATAGATAGAGTTGAATTTTTTCTCATGGAAACAAAACCAGATTCAGTTGAGTTGACATGGTAGCCATTTCCCATGTGGTGGGTAAATATTAACACGTGAAGGTAATTTTTGTTGCAGGTAAAGATTACTCTGAAATCGCTGTAAAAATTAAATTTTTTCTGTGATAATGAGTGTATATAAAATATAAAGGATATTGAAATAAAATTAAGTGAAAGTCATTGACAGAGAATAATAGTTTTATTTGATAATATTGTTGTCCAATTGAAAATCCTAATAAGATAAATTTGGATGAGACTTATCCAAACGTGTTTATTATGTTTTCCTATTGAAAAACAAAATAATGCATGATTTTCATATGAACATTGTTGTTAATATCAAAATGTCCCGTAAAGTAGATTCTCATAATCAGTTTTATTGATAAGCTCTGTTACGACGAGCTGGCGGGCGGGGAACAAAAACGTGCAGCACCCCATAAAATGTGCGATAGACATTGGGCGCAAATTGACCGCGTAAAGTGACTACACTAGGTAAATTATTCAGATTTGGCCTTTTAAGTGATAGTGGTGCTTGATAAACATGAACGTCATCCTCATCTTTTATAAAACACTGGGATAATTTGTTCAGTTGATTTGCGGCATTATCTTTACGATGGAGCTGCGCAGCAAAATGATGATTTTCGCGTCGTGGCTGATTAGGAAGTTCAGGATCAACAACTGTTACATACACGAAATTTTCTGGGAGAGGTGAATTTTCGCGGTACCTCCAGTCAAATGCCCTGCCAAGAGTAGAATCATATAGTTCACCATGTTCAGCATACTCTCTACCTTCAATCATTACAGAAATTGTCATTCCTGGATTAATTTTATTGTAATGTTCGGCTGGTAGAGGTCCTCCATCTTGTCTTTCCATTTCATCTAGTTTATTATGAACAAAAAAATATATATGAATTTTTTCACACTGGTTCATGATTGATGCTTTGAATATACTGGGTGTTTTAAAAGTATGGGAACAGCAAAATATCTTGGAAGGGAACCATTTTCGGAGAATATGACCAACACAAAAGTTTTAGCATTTTTGACGCCCGATCTAATGGTGACCTTAACCATGATTTTCACTGTCATTTCAAAGTGAAATGGGTTTTTTAAACTGGGAACCCCTATTTTTGGCCTCGGCAACTAAGAGAGCAGAAAATTGTACGTCCGGATGTGATCTTGAACAATCGAAAATTTGACTTGGGAGGCACAGCAGAATGCGTAAGTACAGCAGGATGACTCGACTGACATGCATTTTTGAAGAAAATATCCAACGCAAGAGTTGTAGCATTTTCGACCCCTGATCGATTGGTGACCTTGACCTCGACTTTGACCAGGACCTGCACCAGAACATTTTCTTCAAAAATGCATGCCAGTCAAGTCATCCTTCTGTACGTTATTTGACCTTACTTGATTTACTTGATTTGAGTTATTTGATCTTCCTAGGGCAAATTTTCGATTCGTTAAGTTCATATCTGGACGTAAAATTTTCCACTCTCTCAGTTCCCGGGCTCAAAAATTGGCATTCCCACAGAAAAAAAGCTGTTTTGCTTAAACCATTCAGGCCAACATCACATGTCGGCTTGACCATTAGAAAAATGTTGCAACGAGTTTTCAGGGAAGCATCACTCCGTGCTCACAAATCGCTATTATCTGTAACGCCTTGGCCGAGAAGCTTCAACATCCTCATCTAGAAGGTTGCATATAAGGCACTCCATATGACCAACCTCAGATACTGTGACGTCACGAATGAATCCGAAAATTCACTTTAAAATTGCCGGAAAAAAATCTGCCGGATGACTGAACGAATTGGGCTGCTCCAGCTGACATTTTTCTAGGAGCAGAGGTCTCCTCATTCATCATTCAGAACGGATTTAAGAAAGGAAGACAAGGTGCGTTGATTGCGCAACAGACGATATTTGGTAGGGCTATCACCACTCAAATTAAAGCTGCAGACTACAAATTGGTTCCATTAGCAACCCACCATCATTTTTGCTTCGCAACAAAATACTTAGGATACTGTCTCCGTGCTAACAACATGGCTGGCGATAATGTGTATAGTGTGCCAGTGTCAGTACGTTTAGTTTCGTCATGTATTTACACTATTTACAAAACTTAACTTAATGTATTAAAATATTTTCATTCATTTTGTTGCTGACAAATCGTTTGTCACACATATTTATATCACAGATGAATGATGAACACGGAAAAAATTTATCCGTAAAAAAGTCACGAACTAGTAGCTAGGTCTCGGATATGAGAAAAATTCATCGGATATTTATGTATTTTCGTAAATAACCTACGAACTTTGAGAAAGATTGACGAACTCGATGTGAAAATTCTAAAACGGTTCATCACTTTTTTTTTACGTGAATAATTACAAAAATATTACGAGTGATTGGGAAAAGATTCTCAGAGCACTCACGAGCTTGCCCGACAAATCTGGGAACTCGAAACTAAGTCTCCTTGTACGTGGCCCACGCACACACGCGCGGTGCGTGTGTGCGCTCGTATGTGTATCTCGAGCTCGTCGGATGAGTGGCTAGAAGTTTTATAATACCTATTTTGTTTGGCCTCGATGGCTGTGCGTGTTTACGCACTCCTGGTTTTATGTTTAGAAACTGGTGAGTCAGCAGTGTTTGAGGTTCGAATCTTCTGAGTTGCGAATTTATAAATTAATATAAAATTAAATCGCACAAATAAAATTTTTCCTCTTTTTATTTCAGTCTGAAATTTTCAGGAACTGTTCGTAGGAAATTCGAACTGTTCGTAAGAAACTTCGAAATTTATCCATATATTTCTCATAGAAATAAGGATTTAATGTTTCATTTTTTTATCTCGTATCCGAGACCTAGCTACAAGTTCGTGACTTCTTCACGGATAAATTTTTTCCGTGAACGTATACCGGAAAACAGAGAGGGTCTAGACGGGCGGTTGAAGGGTATTTCCGTTAAGACCTTGTTAGAAGTTCTAGATAGAGTTCAGGGAAAACAGCTGGGCCCTTCCAAATCCCGATCGTAATTTCTACATGGACGTATGCAAATTAAAGAATTTCGACCGCCATATCGGATCCATCATTTAAATTTGTAACTATTGCCATCAAGTTCAAAATCAGTGATTCCAAAAACCACTTTGTACCAAGTTTCACATAGACGCCTATGAGGAATTTAGGTCATGCACAGTATTTTTAACAACAACCATGCAAAAATTCACATCGCTGGAGGGCCAAAAAACTTGCAGACACCATGGAAAAACAAAAATTTCAAGCACAATTTATACGTCTTGCAGAACAATATCGAAGCTAACAAAAGTTACCGGTAAATTAACATGAAAATCTCAAATATAACAAATTTCCACAAATTTTATATATAATTATTGATAAATTCTAAATATTAGAGTCTAAGCTACTGCGTATACGGTATATACATCATACATTCTCACAAATTTTTACACATTAAATTCAACGAATTTGGTTTAACGGGCTTTTTGGGTTTATTTTGAAAACACGGAAAGCTATAACATCCTTGTCTAAAGAACAAACATGCGCAATTAATTATCGTATGAGAATATGTGCTTTTTAATAAGAAATTCGAAACTTCTTTTGAAGGTCTCCACGGGCCGACGACGTTCATTGAGAACAATTCATTGGCGGTTGAGAAATAAAATTAGGATTTTTTTCTGCGTCCCAACAATTTGCTGTTAGTTTAAAAAATTATAATATACTAACGTGGAGTTCTGGAACTTGAAGCCCCGCCATGTCCGTCTTGTGTTAATATTGGTTGTGATAATGGCAACTCAACACCTCCATCTGCAAGATATAATATAGGGATTTTTATTACAAATTTTTTTCAAACGAAACCCCAAAATTTTTTAATCGGCTACCACAAAACCCCCCTCACACCATACGCAGAAAAAGCATCCGTAAAATTTACTGCACGATAGGTTTATATGGAACATACGTTATGATTAAATTTGTTTGAAACTTTAGGCATTCATTTGCATAAGAATGATAATGCGCTTTATCATACTTAGATGTTCTAAAAATGTTATGTAAGAGTTTAACAACATCGTTAATTTCTGTAAAATCGCAATATTAAAAACCGACTGACGTAACAGCTAGACTCTCCACCGTACGACGAATCACTGCTTAATTTGGACATGATTTCAACTCACAAAAAACTTTCGCGCATAAAGGTGGTAGTTGGGTGTATAATCTAAACATGAATAATACAAACAATAAAGTAGCCTCGGAATGGACTGAAACTTTGGTTGACGAAATGCATACACGCGGCAAACGTAAAGGTCGAGTTTCAGGCGATGAATGGAGACTGGGTGTTTGGAATGCTAGAGGAGGGAATGATCTTAAGAAGAGAGAGAGCTACGAGAAACTATGCAAGTGAGGAAACTACATATTTTATGTGTACCTGAGACGAAGAAAAAGGGTTGCGAATGTAGAAACATAGCAAATGGGGTGTTGAAAGGCGGTTTTGAAATATGGTCAGGAGTAGGTAATGAATCACATGACAGTCAGGGGGTCGGTTTAATTATGAATGAAAAAGCAAGACAGCATCTCAAAGATCATGATTTTGTATCTCCCAGATTGTTGTGAGCTAGAATGAAGGTAGGAATCAGAATATTATCCATTATAGCGTGCTACGCCCCAGTTGATAGCGATCCGAGAGAAGTCAAAGACGCCTTCTGCGACACTTTAAATGATACAATAAGTACTTGCGATCATGGTGAAAGAATCATTCTGGTAGGAGATATGAACGGATGGGTCGGGGTCTAACGTCAGGGTACAAATACAGAAAGGGCGCTACGTAATTTTTGGGATTCAATATAAATTTATAACGGGAAAAAATTAGTTAGCTTATGCTTAGAAAAGTGCCTATTTATTACAAATACTTGGTTTAGACATAAAATGATCCACGCGTACACCTGGCGTAGAGGAAATAGCAAAGGTATAATTGACTTTGTTATTGCGGATGAAAGACTAAGAGAACTAGTAAAATATACGAGAGTCATGAGGGGCTCTAAATGCAATACTGACCATTTCCTTCTAGTCTCCAAAATAAAGTTAGGATGGGGATGGAGAAGAAAGAGAACCAAACAAACGAAACAAACGCGAATCAACATTGAAAATTTACAGAAACCAGAAGTGCGGATAGATTTTCAGAATAAGTTAAACGAAGGCATAGATAGGGCAAATTGGGAAGCGCTTATAAGCAATAAAGATGTAGAGGGCGCATGGACTATTTTACGGGATATCATTGTGGAAACTGCAATTCAAGTGTGTGGTACGGCAGTGGTAGGACGAAAGTCTGGTGATGCATGGTGGAATGATGAAATTGAGGCAGCCCGGCGAAAAAAGAAAGAAGCGTACGAGAGAACGTTGAACATCGCCGGACTTAGCAATGAGGAAAGAAATAGGCTCAAAAATGATTATAGACACAAAAATAGGAAAATTAAACGACTAGTCAAGGAAATTAAAGATAAAATTAGAACAGAAGAAGAGAAGAAAATACAAAACGACTTTGAAGGAGGCAAGAACATAATATTTAAAAAGATGGAAGGAAGTAGAAGTACAGAGTTTGTCAGCATGAGAAACAGTAAAGGTGAAATGCTATATGATACAGACGGGATAGTAGACGCTTTAAGAAACTCTTTTAAAGAATTATTAGGAGGTGAAGATATAGGGCAACATAACTGCGACATAGAATAACACGAGAATTCTAGATCAATCTATAAATATCGATACCTTACGCCTATCTACCTATCTACCTTATATCTTTATACCCATCTACACACTACTATTTTCCAACCGAGCAAGTCACGCCTACCCCGAAAAGGGAAATGGCCTAATGGTATAATAACAATAATAATATATCGGCTCTCTATATATTTTTATCAACTGGAATTTTTACAAAACACGAGTCGCTGACCCAAGAACAGGTTTCTGAAGAAGAAAATAAAAACGTGTAATAATTTATAGGAGCAAAAGACTACTAAGAACATAAAAAATCATTAAATTTTGAGTTTCGCGACGCCTTTGGTAAGGCACGCACCATTAACTAACACAGTGAAAAACATATCTGACCATCCTCTCAGCAATGAAATGATTTCAGCCTTATCTAAAGGACATAATTTTGCAGAAGCTCCCTCCAAAATCCCGAAAGAAGAAATCATCAGTAATTTGGAATCCAGAATATATACCCTTCCACCCGAAAAAGCGAATGACATACGAAGTAGGACGGCCAACATCTTACGCCAAGCCCAACTTCCCTCCTCAAACTTAACAAAACCAAAAAAAAACAGCAAATAAAGAACTCAGTCAAAATAAAAAAATCATAATAATAACCGCAGATAAAGGCAACACAACAGTAATAATGAATAAAGAAGACTATAACAACAAAATCATGGACCTTCTTACTGACGATACATATAAAAAACTTAAAAAAGACCCCACAGAAATAATAGTCAGCAAAACAAAAACCCGTCTAAAAGACTCAAAACTTGACAGCGAAAAAATCTCTAAATTAAAACCTACTAATCTCATCTCCCCAAAACATTACGGACTCTCAAAAATACACAAAAACAACATTCCACTCAGACCGATCGTCAGCGCAATAAACTCACCAACTTACAACCTAGTACACTTTCTCGCAAAAAAATGAATCCTTTCACAGAAAACTATATCACACACGTCCAAAACTCTTTTGACTTAATCAAAAAGATACAACAGATTCACATTCAACCCGAAGACATCCTAGTGAGTTTAGACGTAGTATCTCTTTACAGAAGTAGCAATCTCTGATACAATTGATATTATTAAATCCTTTGCAAACTTCCCCTCCAATCTCACAACTTTAATAGAACACTTAGATGATGTTGTTTGATGTCGACCAGGTAATAAAATTAATTAAAAGATGTTATTGTCGTTCGTGTACTGGTCCAAACCAGTAAACAGTAAACCAGTTTCATCTCGTACGCTACGTTTGGACCAGTATACCAACAACAATAACATCTTTTAATTTAATAGAACACTGTCTCACTAATACCTACTTCTCTTTCAATAACCAATTCTACGAACAAACCTCAGGATCAGCAATGGGATCTCCAATCTCACTTGTAATAGCCAAAATCTTTATGGAAAATCTAGAAACTAAAATATTTAACAAATCCAAGCCTAAACCGGAATTTCGGTGCCGTTACGTTGACGACACTTTTGTTATCTGGAGACATGGACTAGGTGAACTACGCAAGTTCTTCGATTTCATTCATCAAATACACCCTAATATCCAGTTCACCATGGCAATTGAACAATACGGAAAATTACCTTCCTTGGACGTACTAGTTTACAAGAGATCTGATAACACATTAGGACATGAAGTTTACAGAAAACCAACACGTACAAATAGATACCTACATGCCAATTCCCACCACCACCCATCTCCAAAGCAAGCGGTCATCAACTCCCTTATATACAGTGCTGTCTCCATAACAGATAAAGATAACTTCCAAAAGGAACTACAAAATGTTAAACGAATCCTAATACAAAACGATTACACAAACAAATAGAGTGATAAAGCAATAAGAAAATACACTCTAAAAAACAAGTCAACACAACCTACTAAAGAAAGAGAGAAAAAAACGGTCACCACCATGCTACCCTACATTCAAGGTATCACAGAATAAATAGGAAGAATTCTCACCAAACACAACATCCAAACCATATTTAAACTGCCCGCGAAAATAGG
Source organism: Andricus curvator (assembly GCA_932195095.1). Classification (NCBI taxonomy): domain Eukaryota; kingdom Metazoa; phylum Arthropoda; class Insecta; order Hymenoptera; family Cynipidae; genus Andricus; species Andricus curvator. Next base: position 78,626 of record CAKNYM010050080.1, read on the forward strand.
ACAAATTCTAAGCAACCATAAAGATAAAAAGGCACCTTTTAGTGTTCCGGGAGTATATAAAATCCCCTTTTCTTGTGGCAAAGTCTATATTGGACAAACCGCGAGGGCGGTAAGTCCACATGTAAAGGAACATGAGAGTATACCATTAAGCCATTTCCCTTTCAGGGTAGGCGTGACACTACCCGATTCGGGTAGTGTTTCTAGGTTGATAGCTTGTAGTAAAATAACTACAAGTGTGGGCTCACCACACCCACGATGTGCCAACAGCACTCGGTTTTCTCGAATGGTCACCCATCCAAGTACTAACCGCGCCCAACGCTGCTTAACTTCAGAGATCTGACGAGAACTGTTTTTTTCAGCGTGGTATGGCTGTTGGCAAAGGCAGTTGAGTAAAGGCAGGCTAAAACATTTCAAGCAATCAGCACTAGCTGAACATCATATCGAAACGGGACATAGAATTTTATTTAACAAAAACAACCGTCAGCGCAAAAACGTACAATATTTCTCCAAGAAAACATAGAGAAGCAATCGAAATCTTAAAACACCCTGATAACATCAATAGGGACAACGGATATAATACTAATCCGATTTGGCTTTCCGTCATCCCGGGTTTTTTAAAAAGAGACTTGATTGGCCAATCATGTTCGACCAGTCCCCACTAATTGGCGCTCTGGCCAATCGTCGGCAATATTAATAGTTTCGCACACGTTTGAAACCCGAAAATGCTTCAATTTTTAAATTTTGAATTTATCATTATGAATCATCGTGAAAGCTTTAAATCTATCATGTACTTTTAAAGTTCTTTCAAAGTTAAAATTCTAAACTTATTTCAAAAGCGGTTAAGAAATAAAATCTGAATTTTTTTTCTGAAACCCAGCAGTTTTTTTTCGTTCAAAAAATTATAATATACGAACGGGGATTGGTAGAACTGCGTAAACGATCGACGGTCATCGCATTCTGATCTGGTATTTCGTTAGCCCGTCCTCTACGCTGCCCCCTTCCTGTTATCCGCAGTCGACGAAGCAGCCTATCCATTCCATCTGTAAAATATAATTTAGCGATTTTAATGAAAGCATTTTGTTAACAACCACCAAAATTTTTCTATTGGTCCAAAATAAAGAAAGCCCAAATGTAATCTCAAAGTCAGTTGATATTGAAAAAAACGATGGTTGCTTTTGGACGTTAAGGGTTGGAGCCCGAAAATCGGTGTTGGTATTTTTGAGCAGCCTAAAAATCAGAAACTCTATTTACACTATGAAATTATAAAAAAGATTATTTTTTGACCAAGTCATATCTGCTTGGTGTCAAGGGGTTGCTTTTAAACGTCAATGGTTGGAGCCCGAAAATCGATGTCGGTATTTTTGAGGAGCCCAGAAATAAGAGACTCTATTTACACTGTGAAATTCTAAAAATAATTATCTTTTGATCAAGCCCAAGCACTTTACTCTCACAACAATAAATGAAAGCCGGGCTTCAAAATAATGGAATATAATATGATGCGGCCTTACCACTATCAAGCGAAAGATATTATATCCGCTGCTCATTGCAACCAGGCGCCAAGTATTTATGCAACAAAAACACTAGTACACAATAAGGTTCGTTTTCACTAGAGAAATGCCAAGGCCTGACCGGCGACGCGCGCGTACCAAATGACTGGAGGTTCATGCCTTGCCCGCGTGGAGCGCTATATCACTGGTTCAATCCATCATTTGGCGTCACTGGTAGAATCAGTAGCGCTATTTCAGTTGAGTCACTTACTGGTTCACCCAGCCAAAGTGGAAAAATCACTGGTTCACCAGTGATCATTCAAAATAATGATTCAACCAGCGACAGTTTCACTGGTTCAGTTGAAGAGAGTGATATAATATTCTTGTTTGTAATTTATTTGCCTTGTATTTATATATGCTTTTTTGCAGTTCTTCTTTCTGAAGATTATCCTTTTAGTTGTATATTTTACTATTTGTTTAAAAATTCATTCTTTCTGTTTGAAAATTTACCTGTTTTGTCGAAAACTCGTCTTTTTGGTTTGATAGTTCAACTATTTTCGTAGTAAAATTACTTCTTATTCAAAGCTCATATTTATATGTTAAAAAGTCAAACTCAAATCTTTTAGTCGAAATTGCATCATTCGTGCATAAAATGCAACTGTTTGGTTGAAAATTAATGTTCTATGCTTGAGGATTCAACTTGTTTGAGAAACTTTTTTTTTAAAGCATTTTTGTCCCTGAAGAAATCATTTTTCTGATTAAAATTCACATTCCCAGTTAAAAATTCATGTCTTTGGTTGAAATTTTAACTATTTTGTTGAAAACTGATCTTTCTTCATTGAAAATTCAACTGCATGGGTAAAAGCTGAAAATTGCTTGAATTTATATAATTTTGGGAATTTATAAATTTTCTGATTCGTTTTTCAATTCATAACGGTGGAAATGATAGCGTCGATTTCTATTTTTTTTTTAAATATTTTAACTGTACAATGTATAAAATTTGAAGTTTGAGGTTTTGCAGTTTAACCGTTTTTGATGATTATATTATCAATTGAAATTTTTAAAAGCTTTCATTTTATACGCGAAAATTATACAACAACGTACTTATATGTAATTTTGGTGTTAATTCATTGTATTTATTTGTAGATTCCTTTGAAAATAGTTTTAGTTTTCTGTACTTTTTTGTTAAAATTCTTCCACCAGGGATATTTGAATTTTCAACCAAAAGAAATTACTTTTTAGCAAAATATACAAGTTTTCAACCAATTAATGAAATTTTTGACCACACATTTTCTTTTCTAATAATTATTTTCTATTTTTTGGTTAAAATTTCTACTATTACATTATTCCTAGAAAATTAATCTTTTTCCATTGAAAATTGAACTTCTTGGTTGGAGTTTGAAGCACTTTCTTTAAAAATCCTTTTTTTGCTGTAAATCCACATTTTCGGTTTGGAAATTCAACTGTTTCACAAAAAATGTGTCTTCTTTTTGAATGTTCAACAATTTGGATGAACTTTTTTTTCATTCTTGACTGAAAAATCTTCATTTGTAGAACATTCTTATTTTGGTTCGAAAATTCATAATTTTTGTTGAAAATTTATCTGTTCAGTTGAAAATTGGACTTATATCTTGAATCAAAAAAATAGTTCAAGTGCATGACATTAGAATCATGAAAAGCAGGCGTCAAAAAAGACGTGCGTCATCTTATCTTCTGCATTAAGTAAAACTGTTTGATTTTTTTAATTAGTTCAAGAATGTTTACAGCTGTCACAGAAAAAAATAAAAAATAAAAGGCAAAGCGTAAGAAAAAATGCATTTTTATAGAAATAATCCATGCACCTTTAGCTTCTGATTTCGGATCTTGGAAGCGAAAAAAAAATGCTGTGTTTATTAAATCAAGATAGAAATATATCAATCGACTCTGGTCCAAAACTGCTGTTTCACGCGCGCTATCTGATAATTACCACTCAGAAAAATAATTTCAAATTGATAATTTTTCATTGTACAACAGAAAACCTTACGTTTTAAGTTCCTTTTCAAATATATAGCAATCGATTTGACACCATATACGTCATTTAAAACTATGTCATTTCAACGTTCTCAATATTTGTCACCCTAGGTCGAAAAAGAACAAATTTTTGACTGCAAATAAAAATTGAACAATTGAAAAAGAACTGAACACGGTCCTTGAAATTGAAAGATTTGAACTCTTGAAGATAAAAATTTGTTCACTTGAAGTTATAAAAACTGAACCGCAAATTAAGACACTCAGAGTGAAATACATACTTTTGAATTTTAAAATTAAAGCTTCAAAAAATGTTAGTTCAAACGCTTAATAATTGACGCGTATAAAATGGAAGTTTTTATCAGGTGAATTAAAAATTTCATTAAAAGTCGTTAAACTGCAAGATTTTAACATTTATACATTGAACAGTTAAAAAATGAAATAAAAAAAGAGAAATCCACCCGACCATTTTCAATGCTATGAATTGGAGAATGAATAAAAAAATTTATAAATTTTCAAAATTATACCATTTCAAACAATTTTAAGCTAGAAACATTAATGGTTAAATTAAAATTCGTTTATAAATATTTTTAAATATTGTCTTAAAAATTTGTTTTGAAAAAATCATATAATAAAATTTCAGGAATCTAATAATAATGTTGTTATCATGCAACTCGAATTTTTTCTACAATTTTTTTAAAACCCTGCAAAACTGAAAAAAACTACCTTGAATTCAATTGAAATTCTTTTTGAAAATTTTGGAAATCTTATTAAAAATTCTTTTAAAATTAATTTTTTAAAACAAAAATTGTTAGTTTTTTAAAGAATTTTGATACAAATTTTTGATTCATTTGAAACCTTTCAAAATGCTTAAAAAGCTTATGAATGTTGTGTTTGAAATCTTCAAAAATTTACATTGTCTTTTAAATCGTTTAAAATCTTTTCACGTTTTAAATTATTTTGGAAGCAATTCTTTTTATTTTCTTGAAACCTTTAAAGATCCTTAGAAAGCTTCAAAATTTTATTTAGAAATCTTTAAAAATTAATAATTCTTCAAAAGTTATTTCTGCAAAAAAATTCAATAAATTCGCTCACATAATGAAAATTTGTTGAACAGAACAATTTAAATTGTGATGTTTAGTTTTCAATATTTGATTTATAATTGCTCGTTTCAAATGAAAAGTGAAATATTGCCAACCATTAAAAAAAGGTCATCCTTAATTTAAAAATTTGTAATTAAATGGTTAAAAATGGAATATCTTAGATTGAAACAATACTTGAATAGGATTTGGAATCGAGTAAGAGCGTTTAATTATGAATCTATCAATTTTACTTTTATGTTATGTTTATGTTTACAGTTATGTTACTGTGGTTTTCAAATAGATTTTGGAATTTTCTAGAATAATTTACGTAAAATTAAACGTGTTTTATGAAGTCAAACACCCAAATGAGAAAAGTGTAACATTCTGTAGTTTTCTGTAATACTTTGTAGATTTTTAAAACAAAGTCAAACAAAATATCAATAAAAAGTTATACAATTTTTTGAATTCTTGAAACTTATACAAAAAAGTACAGATTTTAAGAAAAAAATTACAGTTGTAGAAATGTCCTACTTTGTTTTAAAAATTTTTTTCACCATGGGCGCATTAATTACGTAAGGCGGTGAGAATTTTGTTTCGTAAAAATTTAATTTTCGATTTTTTTCGTAAACGGTGAAAGATATCGCAAATGAGCAAGAAAAATTTTTCAAGATTTTGTTGAAAATCCGTTACTCTTCCTTCACCAATAAAATTACCCTTTTTTCTGATTTCCATGTTTTTCCTGGCCTACAGGCATCCAGTTTTTTGGATTTTGGTGTACTTTTTGGGAAGGCAAACCCATATGAATGATATATAGAATTTTTCGCTGGAAATTCCTCTACAAGTCTTTGAACTCTAACATTAATTCAACATTATAACTGTAGAATATTCCCAAACCCTCAGAATTTATTCCAAAACCCTAAAAAAAGTGTTTTTTCCCATGTATTTGACTTGAAAAATTTCCAGTGCCTGGAAACACCTGCTAAAATCGAAATTTCGAAAAGAAAAAAACATGCAATTGCTTTTTTCGTATTTGGAACCATATTCCGAGGATCATTCCCCTGCAGCAGGAAAAGAATATTCTCAATGTATTTTTGAACGAGCCTACTTCGTATGCTTTTGGGACCCTCAGATTATTTTTGATAAAAAAAGTACAGGTGAATTTCATGATTTCTTTTAGAGTATGAAGAGTAAGGTGAAATAGATTTTGTGAATAATTCTTGTTTTTCACTTTTGAAGCAATGACTTGCAAATGCGCGAGGTTGGTCGCAGAGACGTATCTTATTTACATGTTTCACAGTATTGACTTCCTATTATTTCGATAAAGCTGAACTTATTCTAAACTCGCGTTTTTTTTATCAAACTTTTCTATATTTGACGTTTTCCATTTCTAAAGATTTTTTTAATTAATATATAGAACACTAAATAAATGCGTATATTGGAACAAAGCAATTAGGGACCGTACCTCAATTATGCAACAGCTCAAGAGGGGGGGGGGGGGGGGGCGATATTTTCTTACGATTTGTTACGGTTGAGGGCGGGTGACCCTAATTTATGTACGTAATTTTTTTAATTTCGCCAAAAAAAATTTGATAAAATTGCCTGACTTGCAAAAGTTTGTAACATTTTTGCTGGACATATGAGCTGTAGCGCAGTACGCGTAATACGCAATATCGTGATATGATGAAAAAGAATGTCTTAGATGCGCAGACGGAAGGAAGCAGATTGTGAACACAAATTTTGGAATCATAAGTCGGCAAACGCATGGGGTTTACCAAACAATTTCCGAGTATATGTGGGCGAAAATTTCGGCAGAAACCTTAATTATTTGTATTATAAACTTAGGGGTACACGTGAATATTAATGTTTGTAACATATGTTGGGAAAATTTTTAGTTCAAATAGTAATAATTAAAAAAAAAATCTCTGTTACATAGTATGAAATGAAAGTTTTGCCAAAATAGGTTCAAAAATTTCATATTTCATCATTACGTGTACCTATATAAACTAAATCTCCTGCTAAAATGTTCAGTTTCAAAACTGCAGTATTAAATATTTTGCCGCACCCCGAACAAAATTTTTTTGCTACATACGTATAATGATAATAAACACATGTTTCAACTGTTTGAAAGTGAAATGCGAATATTAAGATATAGTCGATATCTGGATGTAAGATATTTTAATGTATGATTGCTTTAGTATTATATTATATTCTACTCACGAACAGAACTGCCAAGTATTATGAACACGAACAAAATCAGGATGAACGTAAAAACTCTCATCTTTCTGGAAACAGGAACTTTCGATTGATCTTGAACTGGATGTACTTGTATATATAACAGCTTGCACGTCATATTGACAAATAGCACTACATTCTGGCAATGAAGTGGCGTTTTTACTGAGATGGAAATTCTATTTACTTTCCTTGAAAATGTTAAATATTCTTGATGTAGATTCGATCTACACGATGCCAACGAATTGGAGCAGCCATTTATTTAATTCTTAATTTAAATTTAAAATTAGCTACCCGAAAAACTCCTTTACAGTAAACATTATGAAGATCTGATAATTTTTGGGGTTTCATAGAAAAACCTTATGCAGTCCGCAAAATGCCTGTGCGTCCGTTACCGTCCGTTGCTAAAAAAAAACATCACGATTTCTTCCTTTTGATTTACAAATTCTCAAAGTTGGCAAAAATCCGGCATACCAGATCAGAAATTTTCTGAAAAAGCAGAATAAATATTTTTTAACTTGCAAGATTAACGTTGAAAAAATTATCCACAAATTTAACTCAAGACCAACATACGAAATTGAAAATTTTCGAACAAAAAAAAAAGGAGAAATCTTAACCGTACCCGTTCGAATGAATCCTTATATCGTCCAATGAAACCTTATATTATAATCTTCTGACCTAAAACTTTGAAAGATTTTTATGACTCAAGTAAATTTTGCAAAGTCGAAAAAAATAGTCATTGATTGAAAATTTATGATTTTTCATAGGAAATATCCATTTTCGTCGGGAATGCATAAACATACGCTCAAATTGTTTAAGCTTGTTAGCTTGCCTGAAAAAATGTTGATTTTTCCTTGAAAATACCAATATTCTTTCAAACAATGTTAATCGAGACTCAAATTGTGAAAGCTTTTAGGTATTCTCAACAACTGTTGGTTTTTTCTCAATAATTATACATTTTTGTGAAAAGCTTCAAAATTTAAAAGAAACCTAAAAAGTGGTTAGATATTCTCAAAAATTGATGATTCTTCTAGTGTAGTTATACCTCATGTACTATATGTGTCTACTGCGCAGCCCTTTAAATACACTCTAGGGATTTGTAATATAATTTTTGTATGTTGATATTAGAAAGTATTCTCAAGAAAATACACAAAATACCTCAACTGCAAAATACAATTTTTACATGTATTTCCAATAATATTTCAAAATACTCAAATGTATTTTGTAGCTGTATTTGAACTACATCAGCTGAGTTGTATTTTCCCTGTGATGTATTTCAACTAGATGGTACTGAAATACATGTATTTGAGCAATGTAGCTGAGGTATTTTGTGCTCAGATCTGCCCCAAAGGGCCATCTATTTATCATCAGGAAATGTATTATGTAAATTGGTAACATAATTTATGGACGGCCCCTAATCTACGATTCTCCGACAATTCAATACAACAGCCATTAAAATACTATTGGAAGCAATTCAACGGGAACACTGTGAATTATTATCTCTTACCAAGGTCTCGCATTCAAAGTATATACGATCTGAATTGCGTTTCATCGATTTCGATGAAATTTCTTTTGACAGGGCGATCAACAGTTGACGATTTTTCTTTTAAAATATGGTTAATTTCTGTTGGAGAAACCCAATCATACCCTCAGAGCAAGTTAATAAATTTGGAATAACCCTGGGATATCTCGGCAGAACATGGGATATCCTGAACAATGTTCCCATAATCTCAAGGGATATCCGCGGCATATTTATATCTGAAACTACTTTTTATACTTATAATGTTGTTTTCATTGGAATCTACGACGTATTGAATGAAGGATTTGCATCGGAATTTACTATTCACTGAAACTAATACGAACACCAAAACTTTTGCTTTAATATATTTTTTTATTAATTGAGTGAAATATTGTCTCAAAATTATATAAACAAGTTGATTTGAGGGACATGCAAATTTTTCAGACAAGTTATTATAGATTCAGAAGTTAACTTGGAAGATTTGGAGTGCATTTAAAAATAACAAATTTTTATCCTCTACTAACTTTCGGAATTTGAAGTATATACAATTTTAAAACTTATCCTACATACTTTTTGTACGTAACCTTAATTCAATAGAATTTTAGAAAATGACGCAGCATTAAGATGACATAGAAGCTTTCAGTATTGCCTGAACTTAAAATTCAAATAAATCTAACAGGAGCGCGCACGACGTAGACGTAGTCTCCATCTCATTTCGAGGTTACGTCTGCTTCTAAACTTGACAGTTTAGAATTTTTTATCAGATTTAGTTGTTAACAAATGATTCTCCTTTTCCTCTTTGCTCTCCATCTTCCAAAAACGCAATTGTCGAACCGACTCACAGACAATTTGTCATACAAGAGCCTTCCTCCACTTTTCTTCTGAAAGCTGGGAAATGGCCTACGTCACAAATTGCCACTCTCAAGTTGTTTTCGGAAACGACCTTGCTCACCCTAGCACGTGATTCACGCTTAGTCACGCCACTTACCTCCCTGCAATGGACCCGGGAATTTCTTAGCGACATGCTTTCTGCACGTGATCGTCGCCCGGCCGAGTCGCTATCTCTCTTACTCCTACGCGCACGCTCCTCCATCTTTCTCTTTACGTTACTTTCTTCTTTCCTCCTGACTCATGACTCGCGTCAGCCGCGGATCTCAACCAGCGAAAAACCGTCCTGAGATTTTTCTCCAAAAAACCTTTCGAATATAAATAAACAAAATTTATTTTGGAATAGAGAAAAGAGCCCAGTGATAGGAAATTGATGATAAATTAATTAAAATTTGAAATGAAGGGAAAATGAGTTACTCTGCAATAAACAACCGGGACGGCTCCCTAGCAATAATTAACATTGGCGTATATTATTATTTGATAATATCTTTAATATTTTAAAACTTTAGCCTACTCTCTAGCATTCGACGCACCGAGGACGGTGGTGGGAGCGTAAGGCCTTCCGCCACGCCTGTACTACTCTCAGTCCCTGAAAGTAGCCAATTAGAGGTCTGTAAAAGCCACTCTACTCGCTGCCGACGGTACTAGAGCGGGGCAGCCGCCTGCGAGTGGAGAGTACGCGCAAGGCCGATCATTTGCTAGTAAGCATTTGCCGAGAGCAGCAGCTTCCACTTCTGCTCTCTCGAATAAAAATCTGTGCCAAAAGTTCTTGTTTTTTTCTTTCCGGAGTTCTTTCACGTTTTCTGGCGAAGCAGAATTCTCTTCACGAGACCTTTTATTTTCCTCTCACTGTCGCTCTAGCGCATCCATTTCTGTTAACAATTCCCCGAAAATACTTAATTAATTATTTTTTTTTTTAAATCCCCAAGTAATTTAGTATTGAATTCCTTTATTTATTATTAAATTAAATTTCTTTAAGATCCTGATTTTAAAAGTTTTTGAAGTGCCGGTTGAGCTCCCCGGCTTTGGCCCGTGCGCCAGAGTGAAAAGGAAGATGAGCGTTGAGAGAGAGAGAGAGCGATAGAGTTGAGAGAGTAGATAGCGCGCGTGGGATAAATAGAGAAGGAATCTGGCGGACGTGCCGGCATGTTTTCACGGCCTGCCGCAATGTTTTCACGGAGGTGAAAACACGGCGGCAGTATGTTGTCACGAGCTGTTTACGTGACCGGGAAGGTTTTCCGGCACTTACAGGCTAATCCATTTGAAAGCAAGAGGGTCCCAAGACAATAGGATGATTCATTGGGATGAGCAACCTCGTCGTTTAGAACTTCGAAAAATCCTCAATTTGTCACGTAGGTCCTTCAAATTGCCTATTGGGAATTTGAGTGGAGGATCACGCAGACAAATTGCTTGTATTTTCCGAGGTTCTCAGTCAATCCATCTGACATACAACAATACCTCCAGGATTACTTTCCATTTCGCAGATTTATTTCCCAGGACTCATTAACTGACATATTCATATTCACGTCAGGCGCACGAAAGTCGATATACGTTTGGGTCGCGCGCACTCCTCGGCAAAGTGAACTTTGAGCATGTACCTGCCGTCGAATATTCGATCAAACTATCTGCTAATCCGGATTTAAGCGCACTAACACCACTTATACAAGATTCCGTAGTAGTTTACCTCGCATAGTAACTTTCGATTTTGTGGGTTTTGTCCAAGGATTGTGGATTATGGCCCAGTTTCCATCGTCAATTACCTGATCAAAGAAAAGGTTATCGATGTACATTATTCTAATTTTTATCATACCATTAAGCCATTTCCCTTTCGGGGTAGGCGTGACTTGCTCGGTTGAAAAATAGTAGACTGTGTATGGGTATATAGGTATAATGTAGATAGGTATATAGGTGTAAGGTATAGATATTTTAGATTGATCTAGAATTCTCGTGTTATTTATTTAAATGACACGTTCCTTCCGCAACACTGATCTGACCCAGGTTGCTGATCAATCTCTCTAGCGATCACCCCAAGTGAAGAGTCTCACAAAATTGTTATGTGTGGTTCCCCACTTGGGCCTATTAGTATCCAAGGTCTTTGTTTCACCCTATTGTCACTCTGTTTACAAACTATTTGTCGCCAAACTTTTCTGTCCCAGCATACTACTCTAGCTTCCTTCACGTCCATGCATTTTTTCATGCAAGCTGAAGTGTTTCTATGGCTTCTTATGTCTCTTCGAATTAATTTCTCATTCTCGGATTCTAACCATTCTTTCGGCGGTCTACCTCTGGGCAGTCTGCCCTTCACTTTACCTTTATACACTTATTTGGTCAGTCGTTAATCTGACATTCTTTCAAGATCTCCGAACCATCTTAACTGATTTATTTCTCATATGTCAACTAGTGTCTCTCCTGTACCACATTTTTGGAGGATTATCTCGTTTCGGACTTTGTCTATCAGAGTTTTCCCGCATATTATGCGCAGAGGTTTCATGCCAATCGCGTTAATTTTACTCCTGTCCTTTTCTTGACAGGTCCATTTCTCGCTACCCTATAGTACAGTCGGTACGATTATAGAATTATGTATGGCCACTTTAGATTTTTTTCATATGTTTCTATTTCCGAAAATAGACCCTGATCTACCGATAACCATCTTACCTTTACATATGCGCCTATCTAACTCACCATCTATTTTTCCGTCGCTAGTTAATAGCCTACCCAGATATACGTACTTGTTAACTTGTTCTAATCAGTAACCACCGTATTTAAGCATTTCAGCGCTAATACTGTCTATACCAGCAGTCCTAATAATAACAAATGAGAAAAAGTAGGCGCTGCACGCCTACACAAAAAAAGGTGTTCATAGCCCTTGACAACGTTAATTTAGAAGTTGACGTCTTTTCCACGTATACTTTCCCATCTCGAGTCAACCTCCTTTTAACTACTTCCCACCGTGCTATCCCTTTCCTCACCCCCTCCCCCAAATTGAAACTATAAGGGTTTCTACCTGGAGCTAGAAAAAGGGAAAAGGAGGTAGGCCAGTGAAAGTGAAAACAAAAATTCCAGGCTATTTTAATGGAAGGTCGGAGTGACGATCAGGCAATATTCAGGGAATAGCAAATGTTCAGTTAAAAACAAAATTTCTCGAGGAAGATGGGTTCGACACATCTAGATCATCATGTTTTAATATGAGGACGACGTTACAGCTCGATCATGATCAGGGAGTAGCTAATGTTCACTTGAAACCAACAGTTCGCGAGAATCATCTCCAATCGATTCTAAATTTTGCAGAATGTTTATATCATTTATCTTCATGATATTTATTTAGCTGCAATAATTATGTTATTTGGATAGCGAATCTAAAAACATTGTCCATTTTTTTTTGTATTTCCAACAGTTCACTAGATATTTCGGTACCAATCTGGGGTTAGCAGTCTAAACTCTCTAATCTCGTTTGGTGTTGGCGCCTAACCCCAATAGGCGTACGTTGCGCTACGGGGCAGCTCAACATGAGATTGAAAAGATTAGACTGCTAGCTTCAGATTGGAGAGTATAGCATAGAGTTATCAACTTGTAGAAAATGACATTCCTATTCGTTTTATGAAATATTATATATGCCTGTAGTAGTTCAGACCTACACAATGAGCTGAGAGATCCGAACTCTTGACCAAAATTAAAAACATAGAACAATCGAGCTAAAATTTCTCACTCAGGGGCTTTCAGTACCGCTGATTACGAATTTTTGATAACGAATTCATAATGGCGGATTAAAAATGGCGGCAAAAGTTTAGAAAAGTAACGGATTGGGGTAGAAGTGCTTACTCGGGGTTTCAAGGGTCGCGGATTACAATTTTTTGGTCAGAAATACAAAATTCAGTATACTGGATTCAGAATGGCGTCGGGAACTAAGAATAGTTGACGGATTGGGCTAGAAGTGCTTTCTTAAGCTGCATCGAAAATTGTGAAACTTAAGATTCTAAAAAAATGATAATGAAATAGTCATTCGTAATTTGGGATTGACACAGCTGAATGATTAAGTTTTAATAGGAGATCGAAGTGGTGGTCAGATACTGGTGAGGAGGTAAACAAATTTTAATTTAAAACTAACACTCTCATCTGGAACATTTAGTTTCAACCGAAAGTCGGCGTCACGATCAGGCAATGATCAGGGAGTAGCAAATGTTCATTTGACATCAGTACTCCTCGAGGAAGATGTTTTGACGCACATGGATCATTCAGTTTCGAAGAGGGTCGACGGGGTGGTCAGGTAATGCTCTGGGAGTATCATATGTTAATTTAGAACCAACAGTCCCCGCAGAATATACACGGAAAAAATTAGTTGTTGAAATTTTGAATGACTGAGTCAACCACTCTAGGGTAGGGCTAAACGTATGTATGTCATAAATTGGAAGTATCGTCGTTAGAAACTTTAATTGATACATATTTAAAAAGTAGAAAGAATTGTAGAAAGTACAAAATAATTTTAATGAAAATTTGGAGACCAGAGGAATAGAATTCTTGAAGCACTCATACACTAATGCTTCGAAGACTGTCAATGAAACTTTCGATGACTCTTAACGAGTTTTTGGAAAACAGCGTTGCAAAACTTTAAAAAATTATTTCGCGGTTATATTGATTATATTGTCATTCACTTTTTGCGGTGGGATTCAAGCTACCTAACACCTGTGTCTATGACGTATCGAACGCAACTTATCCCTAACAACTAGACCCCACGGCTAACCTAACACATGGAATATTTTGCACAAATCCCAGTAAGGAGCCAAATTTAGCTCCGCGCTCATTTGTTGATTGCTGGTTACCGTCACTCCATTCAGACTTATACATACACTACTTCACCTGGGCGTCACTACGTGTTACACAAGCGTCTAATGTGACTGTACATTCTGCATATATAGATATGTAGAAGACAGTCAACGAATCAGTTATTCGTTTCTGTGCTAGAGAATTATTGTATTTTAAATCTTTTGGAATCCGGCGGACTTTTTATAAAAAATTGAATGCTTGTCTAAAACTTTGTCAAAATCTTCGGCATAAAAATTAGATGAGATCCTAAAAAAACGTGGCCTATTCTAAAATGGGTGACTCGTCAAGTAAAGTTTCGACAACTTATTTTTTCCGTGTAGGCTTGACGCACCTGGATCATTAACTTTTAATCGGTGATGGACGAGACGGCCAGGTAATTATCAGAAGGTAGCAAATGTTCATTTGATACCAGTACTCCTCGAGGAAGATATATTTTACACATCTGGAGCATTAAGTTTTGATTGTTCGACGTGACGGTCAGACAGTAGAAAACGTTCACTTCGTCACTTCAATTTTGAATTCCAGATTCAGGGGTTCCGAAATAGATTTATTTTTTTTTTATCCACCGACCAAGAGCGAAAGTCCTCGGCCAAGAGCGTTCATCAAAAATTATAACCTTACGAAATCTAATCACTAATCTTGCGAAATTTGTATGTTTCCATGTAAACAAACCTCAACCTGCCAAATCGAGTTCTACGACAACGACAAGCCATGGTAGTCAGGGGGCGATCGTCGAATCAAAAGTCACCAGTACCTACTAATGCACCCTGGATAAAGCACCTATCAATAACCATATTCCAGGCGTCCCACGTTCCCATGGTAACCGGCTTCAATCCAAGATGGCGGGCTACGAACATCCCGTATAATTAGCACCGTATCTGGCCGTCATCCCCACTGGTCCTTCAGGGCGCAGTCCCATGGAGGTAGATTAGTAGAATAGTGAAACAGTTTTGACCAATGAGATGACTGCTAGAGCTTGTGAAGGCACCTCATTCGTCAACACTGTTCAACTATTCTACTAATCTACCTCCATGGGACTGCGCCCTCAGCGCCATGTCAGCGAGGCGTGACGTCACAAAGAACATCACAACAATAATATCACGAAAGCAAAGGATGCGCAAAGGGAGCAGAGGTTTCTTTGGAATTAGTTAACGCACCCTGAGCCAAGGAGTCGCTACCAATCATGGCCTTACCATTCTACGCCACCATCTTCACGATCGCAGTACAAGATGGCGGGCCTCGAATACTCAGTAGTGACCTCGTTCCTGATCGCCATCTTTCCTATCCAGCGGTATATTCCACGATAATCGATACACGATACACGATACCAGTTAACGACTCCATGACAACCAGGGCTGAGCCGCTGGAATCGTTATATAGGTGACGCCATCTCGAGGGAGACTACGACTACGGTACGGAAATTTGACAAGAGCGGTTTCAGCGGTCATTGGCTGGGCTATCACTTGGGCTTCGACTTCGAAATTCGACCGTGCAGGGAACGGCTAACGAGTAACGTGCGTTGAAAACTGTAAATCCGGTAACTTACGAAGATTGTTAACGTAGAATTTAGTTAGGGTTATGTCTCCACGGAACCTTTCATCTAGCATAAAAGTATTCAAGTATCTATGAAAGGTTTCAGGAGACAAAAAGTTCAAAATGCGCGAAAGGTCTCATTAAAGCGTATGTACATGCGCGCTCGCGTCTGGTTGAGGTTAGGTTACTGGCACGTCATATCATGATTGTTATAAATTCACAAACCTAGGTCCGCGTAAATTTAATTATCTTGTCTCATGCGATGTTCCGTCCACATTTCTATTTTTGAATTTTTCCGCCAAACTGAGGTTGGAAACTTTCCAAGATTCGTGAAACATTCTCTTATTAAAGTTTCATGAATCTTGCGATCTATGTTGTTAGTAAGTAAGTTGTTTCGTAAGAATTGTACATTATTTGTATTCAGTTGCGGCAAATAGTTCATAATTTTAACAAGTGACCATTTAGTTTTAGTCCGCTCGGCAAACTTCGATTTCGGCGTAGGTTTTAGGATTTAGAGTAGAAATTGTGGTTACAATTATACCGATTATGTTTATGTAAATGTTTCGCGAATTTTATCACGGAAAGCAGTCGCAGCTTTAGTCAACGACCAAATTTTAGTTCATAATTTTACCGGTAGTGCGCTGTGACTTAAGGTTTGCGAACACGCCTTCACGCGAGCACCCTTCGGGTTCACGGTCTTGGTGTGTCGCGTCGAATCTGTCACTTTCGTTCTTGGTCTTCGAATGGCGACACGTGCCACGTCTGCCAACTCATTTTTCTTTGGATATATTTAAATTTGATATCGGATTATATATGGGATTCGCTGTTTATTGGATTGACTGGATTTTGAAAAATTGATTATTTTTACGAACTGAGAACTTCGAGAATGTCTGAGGTAATCCTTTTTTGTATTTCGGCAAGCGACGCATTCGGCTATTATGTGGTGGAACTGCACCACCTTCCATACCACTGCCTCGCTGGCCCTTCCTATTAAAAGTGCTTTTCTTGTATTGAATTTCGCGTGCCTAGCGAGTCGAGTCAGTGTTTGATTTCAAGTTGTTCTTTGCTTTTTTTTTGTATTAAGGGCATGCTCTTCTGTGATCACGTGACCAAATCAGTCCTTGGTTATGAAATTTTTTTTGGTGTTCACCATGTCCAAACGCAATGATTTATCGCTCTCAAAATTTGGGATATAGGAAACGAGACAATAAATTGCGTTTGTATATTTAGTTTCCGTAATAATTTTGGAAAAAATTATCCATGTACAAAATAATGTGTAAAATTTCATGACCGAGCTTGGTCATGTGATCTCTACTTTACCGACGTTGAAAGCTTCTTTTTTTCTCCGCTAGAAATTGCTAAAAATGCTCCAAAAATAATGACAGGTTACGTGTGTGCAGATACTTATTTTGTTGATTTGCAACAAATGTGCAAATGTTATTGTTTATATTGATTTTTTAAAATGCTTAGACGATTTAGTCCAAAATTTGTGTCAGTTATCAACATACGCGAATCAAAAAATCTGAAATGCATCAAACCAAACATTACCTGCAAAGTGCTCGCCTCAAATGGTAATATCCTATTTTATTAATTTATAAATCAAATTTCTTTGAAACTATAAACATATTGATGTATACAAACGTTCTTTAGTGCTTTTTATTTAATCGTTCAAATTCTAAACACGATATCTCAATCCATGTGGACGTAGTGAGCCCCAAAAAAAAATGAAAATAATATTACACATTTATTTTTTACATGAATAATTTTTTTCAAAATTATTACTCAAACGAAATATACAAACGCAATTTATTGTCCCATTTCCTATATTCCAAATTTTGAGAGCGATATATCATTGCGTTTGGACATGGTGAACACCAAAAAAAATTTCATAACCATAAGGACTGGTTTGGTCACGTGATCACCGAAGAGCATGCCATTAAGCAGAGATACATAATGGGTATTCGCGTTAGGATTCCCCGGTTCATTTAAAAATGGCGTCCGCGGTCTCCGTCGTCTTGGCCACGTGGCCACAACTTATCCTTATCCGCTAGTAACTGTCGGGAATTGATGATATTAAGTGTAAAATCTCGTTTTCTTATTGGTTTTGTTAATAAATACCCAAAATGGACTGAAAATTTGTCGATAATATTGGCCGTTGAGATATAAAGTGCCACCCCTGTAATTCCTTGCTCCTGTAGCTTTCCTTGCTTTAGGTGTCAGGTTTCCTTTTTTTTTGTTCACATAGTCATAGCCGTTTATTTAGGGTCTTTTGGATTTTAGAATTTTTATTTGCCGGATCATTAAGTATACCCATGTATATACGTATCTGGATACGTATATACATGTGTATACACAAACAAAATGACTGCCATTGACTGGTGGCGATAAACCATCCCTCGCAAGGTCGAGATCCGTTTATAATGTAATTGCAACATTATAAAATATATTATACAGGCTCGATAACAGATTTGTGAAAACAAATCTAATCCTTTCATTATACGGTCAATATTAATATATTTGAATAAATTTCCTTATGTCTTACGGTCTATTTGTTAATAAAACATCCACTCAGTTGACATTTTGTTTTATTAAAATAAGGTTGCCCAATGGGCTCCCCTTTATCTCCAATAGTATCAAATTTAGTTTTAGAAGATCCAGAACAAAGGGCTTTTAAAAAGTTAGATTTTCCACCTATTTTTTATTAACGGTATGTTGATGATATTTTGACCATTATTCCTACTGAAAAAATGGATGTTTTCTTAAGTATTTTTAACAGTGTAGAAGCGTCTATAAATTCTACACATGAAATTGAACTTAATAATACCAATATTTTTATTGAATGTGATTAATGTGCATTAATAATATTCAAAAGTTCTGGCGCTCAACTGTTTTGAGTGACATGAAGTATCTTTATTGGCAGTAGTAAGTCTTTAAGTACGAAGTATTTTGATTGAGAGCAAAATTACGACGTCTGTCTATTAAATAACGAGACTGGTTCTGTGAAACATTTTACTTTGATTTCATACATACCTATTTATAATCACCTTCAATATACACCCCTCCTCCATCCCTGCAACGCTCCATGCAAATCTTCCATTGTTTGAAAAAGTGCTGGAGGTCTTCTTCTGCCAGTTCCTTAAGGACGCGTGCCGCTTTCTCTTTCACAGCTTCAACGGGCTCAAATCTTGTTCCTTTTAATGCAGATTTCACCTTAGGAAACAGAACTAGCACGGCGCAAAATCCGGCGAATAAGGCGGATGATCTAACACTGGGATGCGGGTCATTTTTTCCTTATTCTTTCATGGAGTTCAGCAAGAACGTAAAGGTAGTAATGTTGAATAACAGTTTGACCTTCAGGAAGCCAGTGAAGGTACACAATCCCACGAATATCGAAAAAAACAATCAACATGGCTTTGAATTTTGATTTGCTCATTCGAGCGTTTTTGGCTCTCGGTGAAGTTGGGCTTTTCCAGTGCATGGATTGGCGCTTCGTTTCAGGATCATAAGTAAAAAACCACGATTCGTCACAAGTCCTTTCCAATCAGTTTTAGTCATTTTCAATGGCATTCAAAGTGTCAGCAGAAACATTTCTGCGAGCTTTTTGTTGTTCAAACGTGAGAATTTCAGGCACCATTTTGGCACACACTTTTTGCATTTCAAAATTGTTATGTAAAATTTTCCGTACGCATTCTTCGTCGATTCCTACAGATTCAGCTATCTTGCGAATGCTCAACCGACAGTCAGATCGAACCAGATTACCGATTTTTTCAATATTGTCATCCGTTTTTGAGGTGCAAGGGCGACCCGAGCGTGAATCATCTTCAACGTCTTCTCAGCCATCTTGAAAACGCTCAAACCTCTCAAAAATACGTGCACGCGGTAAACATTTATTGCCATACACTTTTTCCAATAAATTATAAGTTTCAGTAGCGGTTTTTTCAAGTTTCATGTTTACAGAAGCGAGAGGTACTGCATTCGAAAGAAAAGGTTTCGGGCTAAACAGCTGTCGGTCGCTGATGTTTGGAGCATGCGTACTTCTGCTGTAGCAGCGCCAGTCTCGTTATTCAATAGCCACACCTAGTATTTTAAAAAGACTGAGATATATTGGAAAATGTTCGTTTTATTGAGGTTTTCGTGTGACAGAAAATCGCTTATTGTCATCAAGGTAATAACCTTAATGACGTTTTTGCACTAGTATTCACCAGAAACATTGAGTTCAACCAAAGATATTAGAAATAAATGTGTTGAGCAACAAAAATTACGGAGTGGATAAACTGTTAGTACTGGCAAAAAAGTTCTCTGCCGGCACCGATGAAAAAAAAAAAATTCCAGCATACAGAAGGGACTGTCAGACGTTTTAGAGTAAGGTCATGTGACTTAGAAGTTATTTTATCATTTTTTGGCTTTCGGCGTATAAAATGGGAAGGCACCCCTGTGATTGGTCACAAAAGTAATTTTAGTCAAACCCCTTTCTCTTTTCAACGCCTCAGGTGGGCCGGGAAGGCACCACTATGACCTGTAACTTGTGAAAATTTATAAATTTTCAGAATTATTGACGCAGGTAATGAATGCGAAGAGTGAAATTTTTTTAGGAAGGCAATTTGTAATTATTTAAAAAATTCAATTCACCTGCTCCTTTCTATAGAAAAGATAGAGAAAATTTTAGTTTCTTCTAATCTCTTACATTATGTCGCAATATATCAGCAAAATCGATCTGACAAAATAACTATCCATGACAAAACTATAAAACAATTATTAAAAATGGTTTCAAAGGATAACTATTCCTTAACAAATTAGGGTGTAGGTTCTGAGACAAGAAAATACTGAATATTCTGCGACATACATATTACATATAAGAGATTCAAAAAACTAGAATTATCTACGCAACTGATGAAATGAAATTTTAACTGCGATATAGTAATAATGATGATTACAATAAAAGATGTAAAATGATAATAATATCGCAGAAGGACACTTTATACGCCTATAATGCCGTTATCTAACATGTATGTGAGATAACAATAGCTCATGTATATATTTTTAACCTGATGATGGAATGGAACATTTATCACTTACAGTTGTTAACCAAATTATTCACTAAAGCATTCATTAGTTTTTCCTCTACTTTGAGAAAATGAGGATTGTCTATACTTTCGCTTTCACTTTGGCGGCCTTCTTCAATTCATTTGGTGAATATAATAATAGTATCAACTACTAATACGAATTTATTAGAAGATATGTAATTGAAATCTAATTGAACAACCTGATTCGAGACAGCTTAAAATTGAGTCGAATTTTCCGAAACTGACTCCAGTTCTGTTTGAATGGAGTTTTATTTATAGATTTATATCGAGGCGCTTTGCTGGGCATGATGCAATTAAATTTACTAACGTGTTTTTCGAAAAACTACAAAACTAACTGAACGCATCTGTATATCATCCTTAAGTTGATTTATTAATGTTGAAACCGCAATGTTCGAAATCCCGAAATTTCTACTTCACAAAATTATAGTAAAATCCCAAAATTTCTAATTACGAAGATTTTAAAATTCTAAAAAAAAAAAATATTTATACGAATTTTTAAATTCGAAATTTAGTGTCCTAAATCTCGGGGTGAGTTGGGATCACCCCCCCCCCCCTGTATCCGCCATTGGTCAAACCACGTGTTCTGAGTTATTGGTGCGTCACAGTTATCGTTCAAAAAATCGACATTTCGATCGATATTTTGTCACTTTTCAATTAATTATTACTAATTATTGAGTAAAAAAAATTAAGTTTCAGTTCCACATTCAAATTATTTTTTGCTTTTAATACTTCCCTAATTTTCAGTTACATATACAAGAAAATTACCGAATCTTCTTTTAAAACGAAAATTCCATTACAATTTCGTAATTTAATGAAAAATTTGGCAAAATTCAGACACAAATATCGTAAATTTGAGATGCGGTTACGTATAAAAGTATCGGAAATTTTGTAAAATTTTCCGTTACTGTTGCAACGTAACATTTACAGAATATATAGTTACAGAATTTGATGTTAGCCGGTTTTGTAGGTGGCCGACTTAATCACAGGAGTGGGTGCGATGGTGGCAGTAATTGTAGGCCGCTCGTTTGGAAGGCTGGTCGGGCGCAGATGGGGCGCTAACCAGGTACTGGCGTGGCGCTATTCGGGCACTATTTCGGGGCCGGTCGGGCGTCGACCCGGCGAAGTCAGAAGTGCGTCACTTGAAAAACGGGCACTGGACGGGTGCAGTCGTGGCGTGGATCAGGGGCTACTGAGGCGCTGGTCGGGCGTCCGCGGGACGGAGGTGGAATGTCGGTGCCCCGTGCGTGGGCAAATGTCGGTTGTTCCGGGTCAGGAACTCGTCCAAGTTTGCCATGGACTTCTGCTCGGCCTGTCGGCTGCTGGGCGGAGGCAGGCTGATCCGTTGGGCTCCACGGGAGAGAGGAGGTACCTATAAGCCTGTAGTCCATCCATGCGAAACAATGGCGAAATCACTCGGTGTGGAAACGGTCGGGGTGCTGACCTGGCGGCTGAGAATTGTGCTGGTCCGGGGCCACACAGCGGGGCCGCGACGGACGGATTTTGGTGGGCCGCCGTCCGCACCCGAAGGTGGTGGGGCACCACGGCCTAGAAGAGGTTCCGACGAGGAAGGTTGGAAGCTATTCTAGGGCGTTTGGAAGGAGGGGAGAAAAGGAACTCATCCTCGTAAACGAGGAGGATGTCGTCGGAGGGAGGTGAGGAGAAGGGGGAGGAGGTTTAGGTAGATGTTAAAAATACTAAATATTAATATTTTTTAACAAAATTTGGCGGAGATGTTTGTATAATTCTAAAGTTTAAACCTACGTTTTCAGAAATCGAATATTTTGATTTTTAGAGAAAAACAAAATTATACATGTCAGTCAATAATATAGTTATAAATAACAATAGTGAGACCTTTATTAAATGTCCACTCAGTGTCCAAGGAAAGTTCATTATAAAGAATTTGATATTTTTAAAAGAGTTTTTGATCATTTAAAATGTGGAGTCAACGACGCTTGCGTCGAACTCCCCTGTGTTCTGCCGGCGCGTTGGAGCGAGAGAGACAGAGCGAGTGTCGCGTCACTGGCGTACGTGTCGGCTGGGACGTTCTCTCGTGTCGAGCTCGGCGTTGTCACGTAATCGGAAAATCCCGGCGGCCAGCTGTCGAGTGCGTCACTCGAGAGTACGTGACTGGGACAATAGAGTTGTTGGCTATTAGCCGATTTCGGGGTCTTAATGGCCCGTGTTTGTAGACCCACTCAATGGTAGAAACCAAGCTCGTTTTGTCAACACAGATGTTAACGATTAGGGTACAATTTTCCACTCAAGTTTGGCCAGAAAACTTGAGCTGGGAAATTATGCTGTCCTTTCGTTAAATCAGTGGTTGTCAAATATTTTTAGACCCACTGGCCTATAACAAATTTAGAAATATCAGATCTTGTAAATTTTAAATGAGAAAATTGCTAAAATTATGATTTTTGCTGATCTGTTTTGATTTTTAGTTCCTTATTAGTTTTGCCTTTTCTGTTTTTTTCTGCTTCTTCTCGTTCAATACACTGATACTGTTACGGAGTAAAGTAAGACATAAATATGCATATAATTTCAGATCCTTAAGGACATAAAACTTAGAATGTTTAAGAAAGAAATTGATGTCGTGAAAAATGTATAGACAGTTTGATTTTCGACTAAAAGAAATTACGTTTTTCACAGAATAATTTCTCTTTTGATCAATTAGTTAAATTTTTAACATACAAAGACATATATCCCACCAAATAGTCGAATTTTCAAACAAAAAAAAGATACCTTTTTTAGAATGCACTTTAATTATAAATCTGATAAGGTTAATTTTTAACAAAAAATAATAGATTATGACATAAAAATGTTTGGATTTTCTTTTCGGGTTCTAATAATTCAGTTCACATTCAAGTGGAAAACGGGAAAAACAGAGGCCCTTTTCTAAAAATTTAACAAAGTTCCCAGTCCCGTAAAACTTCCCAGGCATTTCCCGGCTTTCCAGGTACAGCGGCCACCGTGGATAATTCTAAAACTTCAGCTTATGTACATCAGAGTGACACATTTATTAAGACAAAAAAAAATAATTTTCAAATCACGAAAGCTTTTCAACTCATTTTGAAGGAAAATAATAATTGTATCTTGGTTGTTCTACATTTTGCTATAAACATTAGGCATATGGTGTGCTAGTTACAAAACACAATAATTAAATTCAACAACAACAAAAAGCATGTAGGTTAGGGATTTATTATATTTTAAAATTATCTCGCATAATTTTTGTTAACTCATCAGAAAAAGATGCTTTCAGCAATAAAACATTGAGTTTAACCAAATATATTAGACATCCATGTGCTCAACAAAATTAATTAATCCTCTACTTCTTCTTGCAGAATTGAGTTCACAGTTTGACGGGGATCCTAATAGCAAACGTAATTCTCTTTCTTCTTCTTATGACGGACAAAGTTCATCTAACCGGACATCTCCTGTGGAGCCTCTTATTCGTACCAGGTCCAGGTCTCCTCAGGGCAGGCCTTCTTCTTTTAAAGTACTTGGATATGCACTTGGAGAACTGGGATATATTCGGCTTATTCCCCGCATGAATCCGAGCCTTCAATTTGAATTTCGAAGATACGTTTTTCCTCCTGGTATACCAATTAGAATTCGAGTAGAACGAAGTAAATACGTGCCCGTGCCAACCCAAGAACATTTTGTATTATCAGCATCCAATGGTGATATTTTTGCAATATTAGAGGATAGAGGGGTTCTTCGTGGGCTATATAGGACAAATAGTGATCATTCGAGAGTTAAAATGAATATGTTTAGCGGCGGAATCGACGATATGACCTCAAATGAAGTTAGGGATTGTCCATTAGGCAAACATCACCCAATCTTCCCACATACTTTTATTAAAGTTGCTGCAAATAACGATTCACTACAGTCCGTATGGAATCCGAATGGTGAACGTAATCCTGGTTCTTCTCCTTCCGCCAGACAACATCCACCTGACCTTACTTCTCCTGAAAAGCCTCCTCCTCGTGCCAGGTCGAAGTCTCCTCCTGGCAGGCCTCCTTCTGTCGCAGTACTTGGATATGCACTTGGACAACTTGGATATGTTCGGTTTATTCCCGAGACAAATCAGATCCGGCGATTCGAATTTCGAAGATACGTTTTTCCTACCGAAAAACGAATTCAATTGCGAGTAGAAAATGGTAAATTTGCGCCCGTGCCAACCCGAGAGCATATTGTATTATCAACTTCCAATGGTGACGTTTTTGCAATATTGGAGTATACTGGGATTCTTCGCGGAATATATAAGACAGGTAGAAGTCATCCAAGAATAAAAATAAATATGATAAGCCGTGCAGTTGAGAATATGACGCGAGATGAACAGGAAGAATGCCAAGTAGGCATGATGTTCCCACATCTTTTTATGAATGTTGTTGCAAAGGACGATTCACTGCAGATTACGTATCATTAATTTAATAAAAAAAAATAACTAATATGTAATAACCTTTGTAATCAGAATTCGGATTAAAATTATTTAAACCATTAAAACTTTAATGTATTATGGTTCTCAAAACTTCTTTCTTTCCATTGTTTGCCACTGCCAATTCTTCGTCGACAAAAAAAAATTGATGGACACTTTTTGACATTCGGAGATATCAATTTTTGAGTGCAGTCGCGTGCCCTTACTATCCACGCGCAACGACGGACGCAGTGATGCGAAACCAAGTAATATAGTTCAAAATAACTTTTAGAACGCAATTCCTAATAATTGGAAAACGTATTTTCTACTCTCAGTATCCCTTGAATTCAATGCGCGAGGAGGAAATAATTTTTATCCTAATTATTTCTAGTCGATGTTGCCAGTGAAGGTTAGTAACACAAATTTGTTATTTAATATTCCTTGTTAATTTCATGAAAAAACAACTGAACATTACCTATAGATGTCCAGAGTATTTTGTAAATAATTTCTTTATGTAATTTTACGTATCATTTGTTTATAAAATTAACAAAGAGCATTTGTATCGAGTATTATATTTTCGAAGAAAACTCTCAATTTTCAGGCAATTATTATTATAATATTATGAATTATAATTTGTTTAAACGATCTTCATGTCCTGTAAATCGTGGTATTTTTTGTAGAAAACAATTTGCTATTATTTAAATAGTTAATATTACTTGCTCCTTTTTATAGGAAGAATGTAGAAACATCTAGTTTTCTCGAATCTCTTACACTGTGCCGCTTATTGTTCAGTATTTTCTTGACTCAACGAAATCTATCTCAAAGAAACTACCCATTGTGTAACTGAAAAAAATTCTTCAGAAAGATAGTTATTCTCTAAAAAGTTAGTATATAAGTTCTAAGATAGGAAAATACTGAATAGATAGAGAGGTAGTGTAAGAGATTCGCAAATACTAGAATCTTTTACGCAACTCACAAAATGAATTTTCAATAAAGTAGTTCAATTCAAAAAGATTAATTTTGTACCAAAAAAGATAAATTTACAAGAAAACATATCAATTTTCAATCTAATTTTTGAATTGTCAACTGAAAATAATTAATTTTAAACCAGTATTGGAGTAGTTAAATTCGCTGTTGGAAACATTAATTATCAACAAAATAGTTTCATTTTCAACCAATGAGATTCATCATCAATTAATCAAATTAATTTTTAATAATGTAGTTTCACTTTGAACTAAGCAATTAAATTTTTAATCGAAATGAATAAATTTTGTACAAAAAAAAGATAAATTTATAACAAAATATATAAAGCTTTAAACAAATTTTTTAATTTGCAACTAAAAACAATCAATTTTCAACCAGTAATGAAATAGTTAAATTTTCAACCTTAAGCAATTGAGTTTCAACGAAAAAAAAAACGAATTTTCAACAAAATACATCAATCTGTAACTAATAAATAAATTTTTAAAGCGGTAATTCATCTTTTCACCAATTGTTTGAATTTTCATCCAGAAAGAGGAACTATCAAAGAAAAATTCAAAAGAAAATTTTAAAATAAAAATGTGCAATTTTCAGCCAAAAATCGATTAAATCTATTTTCAGTTAAGAAAAAATATAAAACAGACGTATGTTTACTGTCTTGTTCTTAAAATTTTTTAAAATGCGTATTCGCAGTGAGTCCAAAAACGTTATTTGTTATTGAACAAACTATGTCATATATAACAAAGTGTCGGTTTTTTACATTTTGATATTTCTGTGAAAATTATTATATAAATTTCAATTTTCTTCTATTTGTTACATACCAGCTTGAAACAGGACAAATTAGATGTTTTTATATTTTGCGATTTTAAAATTAAAAAATGAACCAATCTTGATTAAATTGTTTATAAATTATTATAAAGTATTTTCTATTAGTATATAGTTCATATTAAGAAAATCCTTGTAATAAATAAAATATCGGCGCAGTTCGGATAGTAATCTAGCCAAATCAAAACTTAAGTTGTCAAAAAAAAAGTTTTACTTACTTCAAAATAGTAACCATAGTATATGAGGCGAGAAGTTTTTCTTCTTAGTTAAGCACAATAATGTTTTTATATTTCAGGATAAATACTGATAATTGTATGGTTCTCTTCTGGTTCGAAAACACGTTTTCCAGTTATTGAAATTAAAAAAGAAAAATTTTTAAACATGAATATTCTTTTTAACTCCTGGAAAGCTACAAGTTTGCTTCTGGGCTACGCACATTAAGGGGAAAAAACGTCATTAAAGCAAATTAAACGTCGTTTAATTTTTTTATTCCATAACTCAGAAAACATAAAGGTTGTAAACAAAAATTCAACTGTCTTGTAGATAACTTATCTTTTTAGTTTAATAATCCAACAATTTAGCAGAAAATTCACACAGAAAAAACAAAATGTAATATTTACAACGATTTCGGAGTAATCTTTACATGCAACAAGAATTACCTTCACGTGTCAAGATTTACCCACCAAATGGGAGATGGTTACCAAGTCAACTCTAGTAAATCTTGTTTTGTTTCGATGCGAAAAAATTCAACTTTATCTACTTGAAAATTACCCGAAACCAAAATTCACTTCTGTTTTTTCTGTGCAACTATTCAGTTAAAAATTAATTTTTGGTAGAAAATTTGACCGTTTTGTACAAAATGCGACAATTCTTCCTTTTAATTCATCTTTTTTTCTCTAATTCACCTATTATGTTAAAAATTTGTCTTTTCCGGTTAAACATTTCAACTATTCTGCACAAAATTCATCTTTTGTGCAAATTTTTAGTTGAAAATTCAATTTTTAGGTTGTAAATTTACCTGTTTTCTAGAAATTTATGTTCTCTCTGAACTGAAAAATCTTAACTTCTCAAAAATTCAACTACTTTTTTAAGAAATAGTCTCTTTGGTTTTAAGGATACATCTCTTTTGGTAAAAACTTGATCTTTTTTGTTTAAAAATTAATCGGTTTTGGTTAAGGATTCAAGTAGATTGTTGAAAATTCTTCTATTTTGGCGGAATTCATCTGGTTTTGGTTAAAAGCCAAAATCTGTTTATTGTTAGGAACTCATCTCTTTGGTTAAATTCGAATGTTTTTGAATTAAAATTAAGATATTTTTTAGTTAGAGTACCATGCGTTATATTTTTCGGCAAGAATTAATATTTTTCAACTGAAACTTCAACTACTTTGTTGGCAGTTAAAGTTCTCTGCTGAGAATTCGTTTGCTCTTGTTGAGGATTCATCATTGTGTAAACATAAAACAATTACACCATTCCTACGCAATCATATCACACACGATAAATATAGATACAATCATTTTTTTTATGATTGCAAAAATTGAAATTGATTCTGCTTCACAAGTGAAGCTTCTAAATACAGACTTTACTTTCTCTCTCATTTTCCCCCCTTCGCGACTTTTATAAATACTTGATAGAACCCAATAAGAAAATCAAACAAGATTTGTCGAAATCTATTTATTTTAAATTGAAAATTATACGTTAAATAAATAAAATGCGTCATTTATATTGAATTTACAGAAATTTGATCGCTATGATTAGAGGAACATCTAAAAATAATACACAATGTGCTCAAATCCTATGAGATTCCCTATAAAATCTAAAGCAAATGATAAATCATACTTACCTAAAAAAGGAAATGGTTTTTTTTTTCTATAAGGAATGGGTAATTAGTGCGTGCATAGCGCGCACAACTTTCCAATATAGTTTGAACTTCCATTTAACCTAAGGCGTTTACACAATAATATCAGGAGCTTGAAGTATAATTTCCAGGAATATATTTATTTCAAACCATATTTTAACAGTTCCTGAACTTGAAAATAAAACTTATGAAACCTGCGGACTTTAATTATATGACTACGGGTGAATAAATCAAATTACTTTCATAATTTTTACTAATTATAATACGGCAAATATATAATCAGGCATAAAACGCTTTGATCAAGGGAGGCCATATTTTTATAGATAAAAAGCATGTCTCTAAAGTCTAATCATCCAAATACATAGACAGAAGGAATATATATAAAATATAGAGGAGATTGAAATGAAATTAAGCGAGAATTATTGACAGAGAATAATAGATTTATTCGATAATATTGTTGACCAATTGAAAATCCTAATGAGACCCATTTGGATCAGACTTATCCAAACGTGTTTATAATGTTTTTCTATTGGAAAACAAAATAATACATGATTTCCATATGAACATTCTTGTTAATATCAAAATGTCTTATGGGGTAGTTTCTCGTAATCAGTTCTATTGTCGAGCCCTGTTACGACGAGCGGGCGGGCGGGGAACAAAAACGTGCAGCGCCCCACTTAATTTGTAATATACATTGGGCTCATATTCACCGAGTACAAAGACTAGACTAGGTAAATTATCCATATTTGGCGGACCATATTCTAGCGGTGCTCGATAAACAGGATGGTTGCGATCATTGTCGTCTTTTATAAAACACTGGGATGCTCGATTGATTTGATCTGCGACATTATTTCGACGTCGGAGATTTGCAGCGAAATAACGATTTTTCCTTCGTGGCTCACCAGGGCGACCGCGATCAGCAACTGTTACATATACGCGCTCTGGTCCCACGTTGTTTGGTGCGACAGGTAAATTTTCGTGTTTCATCCAGTCAAACCCCCTGACAACAGTAGACTCATAAAGATATCCATGTTCAGCATAGTCTCTACCTTCAATCATTATAGAAATTCGCATTCCTGGATAAATGTTATCGAAATGTTCGGCTGTTAGAGGTCCTCCATCTCCTCTTTCCATGGTATCTAGTTTATTACGAACAAAAAAAAAATTAGAATTTTTTACACTGGTTGATGATTGATGCTTTAAATATATAATCTGTATATGGCCCGCTTCCATATCATGAAGTACAAAAATAATTATACATTTGGTATATTTAATAAAATACTGTGAGCCAGTTTACCCCCACCAAAAAATTAAAAAATTCACAAAGATATTATGCGAGTGCTAGAAATTTCGACCCGAAAATCTGATAAGAATGCACTATTTATTCGATATAACTAACGAAACTGCACCAAACAAGCTTGAAAATAATGCCTGATGTTTGCGAAAAATAAAACACTCGGCATTCCTATCAAATACCATTTATAAAGTGAAATTATTAACCAATATGAAGTAATTCGCAACCAAAATATAATACTAGACGTTTTAACCGAAAAGAGCTAACTTTCAAGCAAATTAGTTCAATTAAACCAAAAGACAAAATTTGCAACAAAATAGTTGAATCCCCAACCATAACCAGAAGCATTTTCTTTTTATAAAATCGAATGTTTACATTTTTTTCAGAAACAACGGATGATGAAAAACAATTTTTATATCAATGTTTGTATATACAAAAAAGTTTCACAAAAGATTCCTCTTGCTGGTTTGTTATATCCTGCATCGTTTGCGGAAAAAATTAGAAAATTATATTTTCTGGAAAAACAATCCTGCTGTCACAAAAATGGACTAACCCGAGGATTACCCAGCATGTAACTGATGTGATTTCTTCTTCATATTAGCAGATTTTTTTATGAATATAGGGAAAATGGCAAACAGGTGCAGTTTTGCGGAAAATTTGGTGTCTTTTTTCTTGAAACTTTGAAAACGTGCACAGAAAATTTACTGGAAAACTCCGCTATTTTGATTTTTAACAATATTTTTTTATTTTCGTGCTTATATAAAGAAGGCATCCTATCTATTTTATGTAAGTTGAATTATTTTTCAAACCAGAAGAAATTCATTTTCTGAAAACATAAAGGATTTTTCATACAACTTTTTTAGCTGCAAAAACTGTTAGCCTACATTTTTCTTGTATCTTTAGTTGTTGTCCAGAAAAGTCAAAAAATTCATTTTTATAAACTATTGAATCCGGGTTGATACAGGTCAAGGAATTTCAGAAAGTCAGGAAATTTAAAACTGGTCAGGGAAAAATAGGGAATGTGAGGGAAAACCTGACAGAGACAGGGAATTTTCGATGAGCTAAAGTTGAAGTTAATTTTGTCATTATTTTTATAATTCTTTAAATCATATTTTTATAGAAATTGCATATTTTTGGGTTGAAAATCACAACTGTTTGGTTGAAAATTAATCCATTTTGGTTGAGGATTCAACCATTTTGTGAAAGTTCCTATTTTCTGGATGAATCCAATCATTTTTTGTTCAGAATTAAAATTGGTTTGGATTTAAATATCAACTATTACATTTTTCGTTGGGAATTCATATTTTTTGGTTGAAAATGCAACTACTTAGTTGGAAATTAAACTTCTTTGTTAAGAATTCATTTTCTGGTAAATTCGTCGTTTTTTTCCCTATCATGTTATTTACGTTTTTATTGTTCTATTTCTAGTTGAAAATTCAATTTTTTCAATTGAAAATTCATGTATTTTGTTAAAATTTGTTTTGGTAGAAAATTTATTTTTTGGGTTGAATACAATTGTTTTTGACTTATTCAACTTTGTGGTTGAGAATTTAACTATTAGATGGAAAATTCTTTTAAAAATGCAAATATTTGGTAGAAAATTCATGTATTTTGTCAAAATTAATCTACTTGGTTGAAAATGTATCTTTTTGGTTGAAAATTCATTTCTCTGGATGAAAATTAATTTCTTTTTTTTTTTACTGAAAAGTGATTTTTTAAACTGAAAATTCCACTTTTCCATTATTCGTCGAAAATTCATCTTCTTTTAAAAAAAATGTAATACTCTTGGTTTGGTTTTTGGTTGAAAATTGATCATTCATATTTGAAAATTCATGTATTTTGTTGAAAATTTGTATTTTTTTTGTAGAAAATTCATCTTTTGTTTTGAAAATTCAACTATTTGGTTAAAAATTCATTTTTATTGAAGTCGCTTCAGTTCAAAATTAATTTCTTAGGTTTGAAATTAGTTTTTTTAGTTAAAAATTAATTTTGTAACTGAAACTGTAACTATTCCATTTTTGATTGAATATGAACTTTTTTTAGTTAAAAATTAATTTATTTGGTTAAAAACTCGCCTTTGTTGGTCGTTCAACTTATTTGATTAAGGTTTTGATTAAGAATTCAACCAATTTGTTGAAAATTTGTATTTTTTTGTTAAATTCAACCGTTTTGATTCAAAATCGAAACATTTTCTGATGGAAATATCAACTATTACACTTTTTGTTGAGAATTTATTTGTTTATCAATGATTCATCACTTTTGTTGAAAATTGAACGTATTTTACGTATATTTTACATAATATATGGAAACAAATATAAAATTCTAAAGTTTTATTATTTTTCTTTTAAACTTTGATTCTATATACAGATAATTTCATAAAAGGTTTCTAGCCGCGTAACTCAAGTGCAACCTGGAAATTGGAAAGAAAATAGAACAATCCTGAAGCCTATTTTAAAGGTGAGTAGGTGATACCAATTCATATTAATTTTGTCTTGAAATAGAATTTTTTTCAAAGCTAAAAACTTCAAATAATACTGAAATTTTTTGATAAAAATTTAAACTGCGCGCCTCATGTGATGATGGAGCGGCGGTGAGGGAGGGTAATATCCGAACGTACTTTAAGGCGTTTCAAAGTTCGAAAACATAACTGATGACGATTCCCTTGACGGTTTGATTATGAATTAAAAAGCAAGAGAGCATCTCAAAGATCATGATTTTGTATCTTCTAGATTAGCGTGGGCTAGAACGAAGGTAGAAATTAGAAGACAATTTATCAGAGCGTGCTACACCCCAGTTGATAGTGATCTGAGAGAAGTCAAAGACGCCTTCTGGGACACTTCAAACGATACAATAAGTACTTGCGATCATGTTGCAAGAACAATTCTGCAAGGAGTTATGAACGGATGGGTCGGCGTCCAACGGGAAAAAATCAGTTAGCTTATGCTTAGAAAAGGGCCCATTTATGGAAAACAGTTGGTTTAGACCCAAAATGATCCACATGTACACCAGTTGTAAAGGAAAAAACCACAGTATAATTGACTTCGTTATTGCGGATGAAAGACTAAGAGAACTAGTCAAAGATACAAGAGTCATGAGGGGTTGTGAATGCAATACTAAGTTTACTGACCTTTTAGTCTCTAAATTTTTTTCAGAATGAGATAAACAAACTCATATATAGGGCAACTTGGGAGGCGCTTAAAAGCAATCAAGATATAGAGGGCGCATGAACCGTGTTACGGGATATCATTGTTAAAAGTGCGACCGAAGTGTGTGGTACGGCGGTGGCACGAAGAAAGTCTGGTGATGCGTGGTGGAATGATGAAATTGAGGCAGCCCAACCAGAAAAGAAGCGTGCACGAGAACGTTGAATATCACAGGTCTTAGCGATGAGAAGAGAAATAGACTTGAAAATGATTAGAGAGACAAAAAGAGGAAAGTTAAACGACTAGTCAAGGAAAGTTAAGATAGACTCAGAACAGACGGAAAGAAGAAAATAAAAAGGACTTTGAAGGAAGCAAGAAACTGATAGATAAATCTATGACGAAAAATAAGTCAAGTATTTCCATTTAGACGTAATAAATGGTAAATACGTGATTTTGGTGAAGTTGACACATCCTATTTACAAGCTTCGCAATATGCCCTTCGTTTTGTTTTAACACAGCTGCAAGTGACACACAATCACATTCGTTTATAAAAAAGTATGATGGAATACATTATTCGTTCAAATAAATCTAATCTTCCCATTTTGATTTCCTTCTCATATTTACAAGTTTCACACTATCGCCTTCTTATCGTTTTAATGATGTTCAAAATGTTTCATAATCGCGTTCTCTTTGAAACTCTGCTACTTATCAAGTCTCATACTTCTGACATATGTACGAAATTGAAATATGTTCTATATAGCCCTAAATAAGTAATAGATTTTCACTAAGCTATTATTAAGATTTGCTCTTGATTTGATGAGTTTTCCATACTTTTAGGAACACTTGTATAGATTTTTCAATAATTTAAAAATTATGATTTTGTTTGAAAACACAGCAAAATTAATCCTATAAAAATTTCTCAAGGTTGAGACGTATAATTTCCCACAGAATATTTTGTCCCTGATTCAAAATTTCAAAGCAAAGTCCTTCGTTACTGTCAGTTTTTAAAAACTAATTGTGTTAAAAAATTTCATACCGGATACATACGAGTATGACGTGAAAGAAACATTTCGCTTTCCGATCGGTAACAGCGAAAAAATGACTATGAAACCTACCTTTCATCAATGTAAAAGCCATCGTCATACCTGTTTATTACGGATTTTTCAGTGTGCGGCTAATTTATAGAAAATTTCCGTACCAAGGAATTTAAATGTCTAATCTGGTTCAAAGTGCAAAATATAGTAGATATTATATCACACTTACTGATTAGAACAATGAAACCCATGCAGGTAAGGAATAGGATAACGATCTTCATCGCTGCAAGATAGATCCGGCGAGAGAGAGAGAGAGAGAGACACAGTTAAAAAGTTATTCTTGAAGATTATGCTGAACGGTACCGGTGAAATTTTTGGAAGATATTCACTTATATACTACCCAGGGGGCCAATTTTCCCAGGTACCACTCCCTATTTATAACATTCCACTTCCCCTCTTTTACTTTTTGCCTGTCATCATTTTTCGTAATGAGTGAGGTTTTAAAAGTCAACGGCGAGATGTTGTTTACTTTGTATCTTACAATATTCTTCATATCGGCAAGATTTATCACCCGTTGAACCTTCAGATATTTTCCTGTCTGGAGTCACCGATATTCAGCGGGCGCAGAACCAAGGCCATAGTCACGTGAGAAATAAAGAGGCTTTTGGGGGGGGGGGG
>CAKNYM010050080.1:113600-136189 GCA_932195095.1 Andricus curvator
CCTTTGTCGCCGGCCCAAACACATCGGCATTTGCCACTGACTAAAAACCCTGCTTTTTCCCCCCCCTCCCACAACCCCCCACACAATTCATGAAACATGTAGATAATTCACGTATACTTCCTGGTGTTCTGCTCTAAATTTTCCCTTCCCAAATTTTTTCCTAATTCAAATTCCTCCCCAAAAAATGTATCCGGCTACGGCCTTGCGTAAGACAAATATTTTCTGTATCTAGCTAAATTGGAAAGAGCGGACATGCTCCACAATGGAACTTCGACATTTTCTTAATGCCATCCTTTTGGGCTATTATTGCTGTCTGCAAAACTGCAAAAACTAATTACTAAAATAACCTCTATCTCCTAAAAGCTACCCTTAAAATAAATTAGGCACGTAGTCTAAATGCTGCTTTCAACTAAAGCGGTCAAAGAACAATTCTAATTAAAAATAGTCAACCCTGGCTTTCTTCCAAGGCACTAATTTATAGCTTCCACATTAATATTCAACAAATATGAAAAAGAAGCCATAGTACGTTTCGCAAATCCTATTTCAGCTGCTTTAAACTGACCCAGCCAAAAAATTTAAAGTTTAAAGAATAATTAATCCAAAAACTTCCCCAAGACTCGTGTTAATATCACCATTGCCGCAATAATATTCAACACCCATCAAGAACCACCCCTAGCACATTCAAAGAATCCCATCTCAGCTGCATTGTTCTGAAGAAGCCAAAAAAATTTCAAATAAAAAATAATCACCGTAGACAGTTTCTCAAGACACTAGTTCAGTTTCCTAATAGCCGCAGTATTATTTATTTAGCAAGCTGAAAAATAACTTCTGGTACATTTAACGAACCCTCTCTCTGCTTTCTTCAACTAAAACAGCCAAAAAAATATGAAATATAAAAATAATCAACCACCAGTAAATTTAATGAACCCCATCTCAGCTAACTCTGACTAAATCAGCCAAACACATTTCAAAATAAACATTGTGAAGCTAGAAAGATTCCCAAGACTCTTATTCATATCCTTATACCCCTAGTAATGTTCAGCAGTCGCAAAAAACAAACCCTATGCAAATATGAATTTTCTGCCAAAACAATAGAATTTTCAAATCGAACGAGACGAATTTTCAACGAAAGATTTAAATTTCTAACCAAAAACACCTTTAAATTGATATAAATTTTGAATAGAATCATTTTATTTATTTCAATTAAAATATCCGCATATCCAATTGGAATTTCTTAATTTTGGAGGTCATAATTTTAAAATCTTCACCTTTTAAAAAAATTTAAGGTAGAAATTAGGCTTTTTTCAATGCGCAATTCTGAAAGTTTTGAGTTTTCAAGACCAAAAAGTTTAATTTTTAAACGTGTTAGTTTTGAAAGATTGAAGTATGGATAGGAAAAGTCAACAATTTGAAAAAAAATGTCTAGAGTCAGCAAATTTCTCAAAGAAGTACGTCAGGTAGCTTTCATGAATAATAAGGTATTTCAAAGGATTTCAAATATTTTTGGGTATTTTTTAAACATCTGAGGAAGGTTCAGAAGCAAAAAAATCTTTAAGAGATTTCAAAATATTTCAAGAGCCTTTATATGTGGTAGGGTATTTTAAAAAATACCAAAGAATTTTTAACTGATTTTAAAGAACCTAGAGATAAAAGTTTCTTCAGATTTTTAATTTTCTTAGTTCATTTTAAAATTAAAGTACTAGAAAATACAATTTATCTTTGAATTCGGTATGTAAACATACAATTTTATCAGGTTTGGCTTTGCTTGAATGAAAATAAATTATGTGATAGAAGCGGTTTGTTTAATTAAAAAAATATATTTATCCAAGTTTGAAATGAACGACTCAACACGTATTAGGTGCGTGTCATGAGAGAAGCGATTATTTTTAAAGTCAATAAGGCAAGGTAGAGCAGATAAATTGCCTAAACCATTTTCGTTTGTCTCTCGATATATAGCATTCCTCTTGTTTCAATAAAGCTGAGATTGTTACACAATTATGTTCTTTTATCAAAGTTTAAATTGGTGATTTTTTTATTACATATTTGTCACAGAAAAGTTTTTACGAGATCAAAATAGATACAATTTTAAACCACAAAATACTAAATAGAATATCTAGAAAATTATTTGCATTCGGATACAAATTTAACAAATTACATAAGTTTACTTTCGTTACATATTTTTGGGAAAAAGTTCTCATTTTTCAAAATACTCAAATATCTTCAAAACTCTAAGAATTGTTTGATTTTTTTTTATTAATTTTGGAAGCATATGTGAAAAGGTTTTTAAAGATTTTCCAAATTGTTGAAAAAAAATCTAGAATAATTTGTGTTAATTTTTTAAATTTTGCAGAATTTTAAAGCAATGTTATGAAAAATTTAAATCATTTCAAAAGATATTTCCAAAGTTTATAAGATTTGAAAAAATTGATGAACAATTTAGAATTTGAAAAGATTTTACAGAATGTAGAACGAAATTCATGATCTTGAAGATTGCGAAAAAGAAGCCCCTCAACAATTTTTAAAGATTTCAAGAAAATAAAAAAATAAAATAAAATTCTTTAGAATCCTGGAGAAATTTGCAATAATTTTTTATTTTGAAGAATGAATTCGGTTAAGTCATAGATTCAGGGCATTACGCGATCTCACGTCTTTGATCAGATCTTTCAAAAATTAGAATATTGGATCCTAAATGAATTACAAATGAAACGTGACAACTTCATAACATTACTCAGAAAATATATTATTTCTTCCAAACATACAACGGTAGAGACAATAACATTTTCCAGAAAATTTAAACTGACATAAGTTTTATTTCAAAAGATTAATTTTAAGTTTTGAAGATTACAAAATATGTTCAAAAAGAATGTGGAAGATTTGACGCTTTTTTTAATCTTGTAGAATTTTCGAAAATGTTGAGAAAACGTTAATTTATTTCGAAAGGTTTTTGAGAAGTTTCAGTAGTTTTGAAACGACTTAAAAATAGTTTTAATTTAGGGAAGAATATAACAAATTTCAAAAATTAAATTTGAAAAGATTGTTAGAAATTTTAAAGGATTCTGAAAATTCTTAAACAAGAATCTGTGATATTTAAAAAAAACGGGTTAAAAACCACCGTAGGGCCTCACTGGGGTAACTGTTATCTAAAAATGACACCGACTCTCAGTAGAACCGTGGTAAATCACACTTATGGCCACTTCTCACGACCGTGAAATGGGTGTTCACAGGGCATGATAAAATTAC
This sequence comes from Andricus curvator, assembly GCA_932195095.1. Lineage (NCBI taxonomy): Eukaryota > Metazoa > Arthropoda > Insecta > Hymenoptera > Cynipidae > Andricus > Andricus curvator. Next base: position 116,841 of record CAKNYM010050080.1, read on the forward strand.
GACAACGAAGCGGCGTAGTTCCAGAAAATTTGGCATCTTTCGGATATTGAAATTAAATTTAGATAGAGTTATTGACAGAAAATAATAGTTTTATTCGATGATATTATTGTCCAATTAAAAATCCTAATAAGACCCATTCGCATGAGACTTATTCAAACGAGTTAATTATATTTTTCTGTTGAAAAACAAAATAATACATGATTTCGATATGAACATTGTTGTTAATATCAAGATATTCCATGGGGTATTTTCTTGTAATCAGTTTTATTGTTGAGGTCTATAACGACGAGCCGGCGGGCGGGGAACAAAAACGTGCAGCACCCCAGTTAATTTGAAATATACATTGGGTTCAGATTCACCGATTACAAAGACTATACTAGGTAAATGTCTATTCCTATTTAGCAGAATACGTGATAGCGGTGCTCGATAAACATGATTGTCGTCTTTTATAAAACACTGGGATACTCGATTGATTTGACCTGCGACATTATTTACACGTTCGAGTTGTGCAGCAAAATAACGATTTGGCCTTCTATCCTCACCAGGGCGACCGGGATCAGCAACTGCTACATATACGCGATCTGCCAGCACGTTTTCCGGTAAGACAGGTACATTTTCGCGGTTCATCCAGTCCAGCGCCCTTTCAAAAGTAGTCTCATAAAGCTCTCCATGTTCAGCATAGTTGTTACCAGTAATCATTATAGAAATTCGCATTCCTGCATGAATGTTATCGAAATGTTCGGCTGGTAGAGGTCCTTCATATTCTCCTTCCATCGCATCTAGTTTATTACGAACAAAAAGAGATTTATGCATTTTTTTTACACTGGTCGATGATTGATGCTTTAAATATATAATCTTTATATGGCCCTCTTTCATATCATGAAATAAAAAATACACTTAGTTCGCAAACAACTGTTTCAGTTCTTGAAAGGAAAACTTTACAGAAATAGTAATTATTTATGAGCATTCTGATGAACGGTATTTTTGGTCATTTGAATGACAAGATTATCAAGAGCAATAATTATACATTTGGTATATTTAATAAAATACTATGAGCCAGTTTCTGCCCTCCCTAGAAGAAATAAAAAAATTACATAGATCTTATCCGAGTGCTAGAAATTGTGACTCGCTGCACAAATTTCCACAATCTTAAACAAACTCAAAGAACTGAAAAACAGATAAGAATGCACTATTTATTCGTTATAAATAACGAAACTGCACCAAACAAGCTTAAAAATAAAGCCTGAAGTTTGCGAAAAATAAAACAATCGACATTCCTATCAAATACCATTTATAAAGTTAAATTATTAACGAATATAAATTAATTCGCAACCAAGAATACAATACTAGATTTTTTAACCGAAGAGAGTTAACTTTCGACTTCCGTTTCCCGCGTGAAAGTGTGTGATAGCTGTGAAAGTTTGATGCTGAGTTTTTCGGATAATTGTGGTGAAATTTGAGGTGAGTGGATTGTGGATGAGTATAGAAGGGTTCGTTTGTGAGGGATTGATTAAGAAATTGAAAGATTGACAAGGGGGAGAGGATATTTTTAGGGATAAAGATAGATTTGTGTGGAAGTTGAGGTTAGGTTGGTTTGAGGTTTATGACAGGGTGGGAGGACCAGGTTGCTCGCAGCAGGGCAGGGTAGAGAAGGAGAAAGGCAGGTAGACGCGACGATAGATAGGACGGAGAACGATAGAAGGCGGGACAGTTTGAATTGGAGTCATGGTTAGCAGAGCGAGTGCCAGCAAGGAAAGCAAGGATTTAGACCAGGACATTTTCAGTACACCGATAGGGGAGAACAAAGAAAGGAGGGCAAGGAGGAAGTATAGGAAAACAGTAGAAAATGATAGATTGAGGGTGAAGAGCGTGGACGCAGTGAGGACAAGGAATATATAGAGGCAAGCTTGAAAAATCAAAAAATGTATAGATCGCACAAGAGTGCACAAGCAAAAAAGAAGTTCGTGAAGGAGGGGATAGAAGTGGATGGGATGAGAATTGTAAACAGAAGAAGAAGGAAGTGAAAAGGGAATTAAGAAAATGGAGAAAAGGAACAAGTAGTGGAGAAGAATATAGGAGAAAAAAGAAGGAGTATACTGAGTTGTGTGATCAAAAAAAAGAGGAGGAATGTAAAAGGTTTGAAGAAGAGGCGGAGAAGGCTAGGACGGAAGAAGAGGTTTGGAAGGTGGTAAATAGAGAGAGAAGAAGAAGGAAAAGAGTAAACCAGGATATTGAGATGGTAGAATGGAAAAAATATTTTATGGAATTATTAGGAGGGGTAGAGAGGAAAGTTAGGAAAGGAGGAAAAGATGGTAGGGAAACAGATGAGGAGGAGGACATTACAAGGGAAGAAATAGACAAGGTAGTAGGGATGATGAAACATGGAAAGGCACCTGGTATAGATGAGATTCCAAATGAAGTATGGAAATATGGGGGGACAGAATTGAAGGAATGGGAATGGATAATGTGCAATAGAGTATGGAGAGGGTAGGGGCGGCCAGAGTTATGGAAAGAAGTAGTAGTGATACCAATAGTGAAGAAAGGCAAACGGGAGGAGGTTAAAGATTATAGTGGAGTGACACTAATGCCGACACTGTATAAAGTATATGTGACTGTTTTATTGGAGAGGTTGAAAAAAGAAGTTGTGGAGAAAAAGATAGAACCAACGAATCAGACAGGGTTTAGAAAAGGGATGGGGGTGATGGACAATATATATGTTCTGAACTATTTAGTCAATAATTGGATTAAAAGGGAGAAAGGGGCAATGGTAGCAATATTCGTGGATTTAAAGGCGGCGTTTGACTCATTAGACCGAGGCGAGATTGAAAAAATTGTGGTGAAAAAGGGGATACGAGAGGGATTAATAAAGAGAGTATCGCAAATTTTTAGAGAGACAAAAAGCAAGGTAAAGGTAGGAGAGCAAGTAGGAGATATTTTTTGGTTGGTGAGAGGAGTAAGGCAAGGATGTCCTCTGAGCCCATTTTTATTTAATATATTAATATCAGACTTGGAAGAAGAAATGAAGAGAAAAGGGTGGGAGGAGTCAGGATAGGGAAGGAAAAGATATATACACAGGCATACGCAGACGATATAGTGTTGATGGCAGAGGATGAAGAAGGGATGGCGGGCTTAATTACAGGATTAGCGAAATACTTAGAGGGAAAAAAGTTGAATTTAAATGTAAAAAAGACAAAGATAATGAGGTTTAGAAAAGGAGGGGGAAGAAAGAAAGAATGGACTGGGAGATGGAAGGGAATAAAATAAAAAGAAGTAAAAGAGTTTAAGTATTTGGGATATAACTTGCAAGCAAATGGAGATCATAGAGCTCATATAAGAGAAAGGATAAAAAAAGCAGCAGGGGTAATGAAACAGATATGGGGAATAGGAAAAAGAAGGTTTAAAAAAAATTGGAGGAGGACAATCTGGTTATTTGATACGCTGGTATGGCCGGTATTAGTTTATAATAATATACCATTAAACCATTTCCCTTTCAGGGTAGGCGTGACACTACCCGATTCGGGTAGTGTTTCTAGGTTTTTCTTGTAGTTATAAATAACTACAAGTGTGGGCTCACCACACCCACGATGTGCCAACAGCACTCATGTCAGTATTCTTGAATGGTCACCCATCCAAGTACTAACCGCGTCCAACGCTGCTCAACTTCAGTGATCTGACGAGAACTGGGGTTTTCAGCGTGGTATGGCCGTTGGCTAAGTTTATGGAGCAGATATATGGGGATGGAAAGAAAGGAAAGATATTGAGAGTTTACAAGAAAGGTATATAAGGTGGACGCTAGGGGTAGACTGGAGGATACCGGGATATATGGTGAGAGAAGCAGCGCAAAGGGATAAATTAAGTACTAGAGCGGGAAAGAGGGCCTGGAATTTTGAGACTGAAGCTGAGGGAGGGAAAGGGAGGGGAGTTAGCGAGAAAGTGTTTGATGGAGGTAGCAGAAAGGAGAGGGAGGGCGATGGAATTAACGAGTTGGGAAGAAGAAAAGAGGGAGTTCTTTAAGGCTAGAGGTATAGAAGACGGGACTGGAGTCAACTATGATGAAGTGGAAGAAAAGGATAGGGAAAGACAATCAATAGAAAGATGGGGGATGATAGCGGAATCAAAATATAATGAATGGTATAAGATGATAAAAAAGGAAGGAGTACCAAAGTATTTAGAAAAGGAATGGGGAGAGAAAAGATGGACCAGAATAGCAAGATTTAGATTGGGGAACGAGATAAGGGCAGATATGTATTGGGAGAAGAAAGAGAACAGGAAGTGCATAATCTGTGAATGGGAAGAGTAAACATGGGAGCATGTATGGCAAGGATGCAGGAGAGGAATTGAAGATAAAGGTAGCTGGAAACAGAATGTGGTGAAGATTCTAGGGGCGGATGGTTCGGGGGAAGTGTGGATGAAGGAGTTAGAGGGTGCTAGGAGAGCAAATGAGAAAAAATGAAAGAATGGATGCAACAAAATTTCAAAATGGAGTTACAAGAGAAGTGAAAGAAAAAGGAAACGGAAGTTGCTTAAATTAGAAGCGTAAAGATTTGTAAGTAATGTTTATGTAATAGCATAAGTAAATTAAGTTGCGTTTGCGTTATCGCTCTCTCTCTCTCTCTTGCTTGCACTCTCGCTTTCGATCGCTCGCTCACTCGTTCGCTAACACGTCCCAAATTGCGCTATCGCCAAAAATAGAAATAAGTATACAGATATAAGTTTTTCTGTAGATGGGTGTAAATAACTGTAAATAGTAAGGACACATTATGAATAAAGAAGAAGAAGAAGAAGAGTTAACTTTCAACCAAAATAGTTAAATTAAACTAAAAAACAAAATTTTCAGCAAAATAGTTGAATCCCCAACCATAACCAGAAGCATTTTCTTTTTATAAAATCAAATTTTTACATTTTTTTCAGAAAGAACGGAAGATAAAAAACAATTTTTAAATCAATGTTTGCATATCTAGAAAAGTTTCACAAAAGATTCTTCTCGCTGGTTTGTGATATCTTGCACCGTTTTCGAAAAAAATTCGAAAATTACATTTTCTGGAAAAACAATGCTCTCGGTAACAAAAATGTCTTAGCCCGAGGATTAGCCAGCATATAACTGATGGTGTATCTTCCTTATATTAGCAGATTTTTTGCGAATATAGCAAAAGGAACAAAAAGGTGGGGTTTTGCAGAAAATTTGGTGTATTTTTTTTTGAAACTTTGATAACATGCACTGAAAATTTACTGGAAAACTCCACTACTTTTATTATTAACAATATTTTTTTATGTGCGTGCTGATATAGAGAAGGCATCCTATCAGTTTTATTTAAGTTAAATTATTTTTTAAGCCGGAAGAAATTCTTTCTCTGAAAACATAAAGCATTTTTTAGGTGCAAAAACTGTTATGCTAAATTTTTCTTGTATCTTTCGTTGTTGCCCAGAAGAGTCCAAAAATTCGTTTTCATAAACAAAAAATTCTTCGAGGGCAAATATCTAAGCAGGAGCTTAATCCATAACTTTCACAAAAGAAATCAGAGAATAATACATTTCCTCAGTAATTTAGTTTTGTGTTAGTAATTGCGGTTACTAATCAATTAGTGAATTTTAGTAAAGTGTGATCTATTAAATTTGATTGAATTTTGTAGTATATGGAAGTGAATGGATTTTTTTCATGTCAATAAAGCAATGTAAAATAGATCAATTGTGAGAATAAGTATAGTATTTTCATTTAACGCAATAAATTGTGAATAAGTGATTTTGGTGAGGTTGGCACATCCTATGTACAAGTTTCGCAATATGACCTTTATTTTTCTTTAACACAGCTGCAAATGAGACACAATTGCATTCGTTTATAAGAATGTAAGATGCCATAAATTAATTGTTCAAATATTTCTAATCTCTCCAGTTTGATTTCCTTGTCTTATTTACAATTCTCACAAATCGCCTTCTTATCTTTTCAATAATGTTGAGAAAATTACATAATCGTGTTTTCTATCGAACTAAGATATTAAGATATTAATACTAAGATATTAGTAAGAATTGCTCTTGATTTGGTGAGTTTTCCATACTTTCAAGAACACTTATATAAATTTTTCAATAAGTTGAAAATGATGACTTTGTTTGGAAACCCAGCAAAGTACTTGCGCCGCAGTGAACCCTACCCCGCCCCCCCCCCCAATTTTCTTATGACCCATCTGGGAGTCCAAAGTATGTGTGCAAAATTTGGTGGCGATTGGTCAAAAACTGTGGATTTTCATGAGCATCATACGTTTTAGGCTTCCTAATTTCATATATTAGATATTAGATTACACTTACTGATTAAAACTATGGAAACCATGCAGGTAAGGAATAGAATGGTGGTCTTCATTGCTGCAAGGTAGATCCAGTGAGACAGAATTGATAAAGTTATTCTTGAAGATTTTGCTGAACAGTAAAGGCGAAATTTTTGGAAGATATTCACTTATATACTAACCAAGGAGCCGATTTTCCCGGATCCCACTCCCTCCCTATTCCTATCATTCCACGCCCCCTCCCTTCACTTTTTACCTATCATGATTTTTCGTATTGAGGAATGCTTAAAAGCTCAAAGGCATCAGATTGATTATTTTACATCTAACGATTTTTCATATCAGCAAAATTTATCACCCAGTCAACCTTCAGATGTCTTCGTGTCTAGATTCACCGAGATAAACAGGGTTTGATCCCCACCCTCCGAAATTTATCTGGCCACGGCCTGGCGTCAGAAAAATATTTTCTGTAAGTCTAGCTAAGTTGGAAAGAGCGACTACGTTTCACAACGGAATTTCGACATTTTCTTCATTCCTATTTTTTGTCTCTTCAAAAATTCAAAAATTAATTACTAAAAATCAAGCTCTATCTTCTAAAAGCTACCCTTAAAATAAATTATGCACTTAGCCTAAATGTCGCCTTCAACTAAAGCGGCTACGAAAAATTCTAATTAAAAATATTCAACCCAGGCTTTTTCCCATGACACTAATTTTCCCAGCTGCTTTAAACCGAAACAGCCAAAGAAATTTGAAGTTTAATAAATAAATAATCCAGAAACTTTACCAAGACAACAAAAACAAAAACTACTTCTAGCACATTTAACGAATCCCATCTCAGCTACCTTTATCTAAAAAAGCCAAAAAAATTTCATATAAAAAATAATCACGCCAGGCAGTTTCACAAGACACTAGTTTATTTTCCTAATACCCGCAGTAATATTCAACAAGAAAAAAAAATAACTTCTGGTACAAAAATCAGCCACCAGTAAATTTAATGAACCCCATCTCAGCTTCCTCTAACTGAATCAGCCAAAAAAATTTCAAATTGAAAATTGTGAATCCAGAAAGATTCCCAAGACGCTTATTGATATCCTTACACCCCTCGTAATGTTCAGCAATCCCAAAAAAGAAACCCTATACAAATGTAAGTTTTCTAAAAAAAATATAATATATATAATAATATATTTATTTATTATTTATATTTTCATTAAAGAATGAATTAAAAATCTTTTAAACTTTTGCACAGGTTCTAAATATTATTTAAACTTATTCGAATTTTTTCAATATTTTTTTTAAATTCTGCAAAATTGAAAAAATTGCCTTCAAATCTTCCAGATTCTTCTTTGGCAATTTTGTAAATCTTTTTAAATGCTTGAATATATTTTCATACATTCACAGATTCATAGTCACTTAATAACAAAGCAATAAAAAAATTAATGTAAATCTTGAGTAACTAAGAAGTGAAAATATCAGGCAAAAATGGCGTCATTGTTTGATATTTACATAGTTTCCATGACGACTGTTCACGTCTGATAATTACGATTCAATAAATAACGAAATAAAGCTTGGAAACATTCCGAGTAATATTTCTAATTCAGAAAATTGAGAAAATTTTGTACAGGGTATTTAAATTTGTCAAGTTACAAGACTTTTTTACCAAAAAAGATAAACTCGTAATGCGTAAAAGATGAATTTTCAATCAAAGAATACGAATTTTCAATACAGCAATTCGAATTTTTGACCAAAAAAAAAAAGATTACTATGAAAAATGATATTTGAAAATTTGACAAAATAATTCGTTTTTTAGCAAAATAGTTACAGATGCAACCATATAATTGAATATTCGAAATACAAGGATAAATTCCAAAAAATACGTTCATTCTTGAAAAAAGAATTTTTATCAACCGAACGGTTGCAATTGCAACCAAAATGTTGATCTTTCAGACAAAAGGGACGATTTTTTTCACAAAATAGTTGAAATTTTAAACCAAAAGTTGAATTTTCAAGACAAAAAGACGAATTTTCTATCCACAATGAAGAATGTTCAACAAAACAGTTTCATTCTTATTTTAACTGAATTCTGAATGAATTTTTAAAATTCTGGAATCTTCAATAAAAAAATTAATTGTTAACGAAAAATATAACAGTTGATATTTCAAGAAAATGAAGATTTTAATTTTAAATAAAAAATCTCGAATTTAATCAAAAAAATAAATGATAATTTTTAAGCTAAAAAGGTTTATTTTAAGTAAGAATTTCGCAGCAGAAATAGAATCGTAGACTTTTCAATTGAAGAGCATAAACTTTCAAATAAATTATTAAATTTTCTTACTGGGTCATATCAATTCAGTTCGCATTAAAACGCAGAACAAGAAAAAACAATTTTTTTCGAAGATTTCAATTTTAACCAAAAATCTGTATTATTATATGAGATGGTAACGATCGCTTCGAAGAGCAATCCTTTCACACATACTGTGAAAATGGAAAACTACAATATCGATTAAAGTTATATCCTCTAATATAGAAAATATTTAAAGTCCTCAGACTAGATGGAGCTATAAATTAAAAATTTTTAAATTCAATTCATTCAGAAAAAAGGTTTTCTCCTTTCACTCCGCTGGGATTCGAACACCAGGTCAACTGCTTTCCGGTCAGTTGCTCTAACCACTGAGCTACTAGGGAGATCAGAGGAAGAATCCTTTTTCTGAAATACGCTTTATTATGCAAGATGTTATATACAAATCAATTTTTACTAAAAATCTGTATTATCATCGGAGATGGTAACGATCGATCCGAAGAGCAATCCTTTCACACATACTGTGAAAATGGAAATCTACAATATCGATCCAAGTTATATCCTCTAATACAGAACATATCATTCTGTAGATCATAGACAAAATCATTTTACAGGCAACATTTTTCGCTGTTTACTAAATTAGCCTTTATGTTCAATGATGTACTTTTTTCACTGTGATTGAAGAATACATAGGAAGTGAAAATATCTAAGAACTTTCTCCAAGATTCTTAAATCCCTTAACTGAAATATATATAATGTAAGACAGTAACTGTTTTACCGAATGTTTAGTTATTTTACATTAGGTAAATCGAAATTTCCAAATAAGTTGTTTTCTTCCTGTCGAGAAATTGTTTAAACATTATTGACGAAAGAGAAAATTTTAATTATAAATGATTTTTCAATATAGGGAAATAATCATGTTCTTAAGATTTTGCTAATACACTATATAATTTATAAACTTTCCACACGCAACTTTTTTTAATTTTGCATGATGAAAAAAAATTACTAAAACTTTGAATTACTTCAAAAGATATATCTTTTTTAACATAAATTTCCGAAAGTTTTGAAAAACAAAGCATTTTGAGAATTTTTAAATGTTTCATGATGTTGAAAAATGTTTCCTCAATTCCTAGCAAAATTTCAAAATTATTTTTTATTTTGAACAATTAATTTTATTTTGAAAGTTTTATCAAAAATTTTGAGCAAAATTCGAATCACTTGAAAACTTACTTGGAAGTCTTCAAAAAATATAAAAAAGAATTTAAAATATGAAAATATTTTTAAACATTCAAAGCAAAATGTAGATTGTTGAAGATTTTTATGGTAACGAATTTTTTCTAAGATTCTGGGAAATTCCTAAATAATTTCTTATTTTGACAAACTAATTTCAAGAGCATATGCGAAAATATTTCCAAGCATTTAAAGAGATTTTCAGATTTCCAAAGAATAATCCGGATGATTTGACGAACATTTTTACAATTTTGCAGAATTTTAAAACAAATTTTGGAATATTTGTGATGATGCATCTCTGTTGGAAAAATTGTTCCTTTTTTTGGTTGAAAATGCAGCCGTTTGGTTTGAAATTAACCTGTTCTGCTCGAGGATTCAAATATTTTGTTGAAAATTCGTATTTTTTAATGAACTCAGCTGTCTTTTATTTAACATAGAAATATTTTTTCATTGGAATATCAACTATTACATGGTTCGTTATTCAAATGGAAGTTAAATGGAAACATTGAAAATTGTGGAATTTGTAGTGTTTGTGTTACGTCTCGGATAAGACCCACTTACCTTATCGTTAAATAATTAAATCTAAACTTACACTTCTTCCGCTTTTTTTGATTCTAAATTTGTTACAAAGTAGAAAACAGGGATTGAGGAAAAAGCAAAGAAGAAAGGTCGAGACAATTGAATTGTTTAGATTGGAAAATAGTTTAGGATATCAAATTATAATGTATAACATCAATTTTACAAATGTGTAATGTGCGAATCTTGTTTAAATTGTTTCATTTAATGGTTTTAAATTGATTTGCGCAACATGGAACTGCCAGAATTCCAGAGAAACCTCGTCCTGGGGTCCATCATTAAAAAAAGGAAGATTTTGGTGACGAGATTTTAAGTAAATTAGGAAAAGAAATAAGTTATAGCAATAGCGAATGTAAAAACTTAGCGTAGATTTAGTTGATTGTCGCTTGGAACGTTGTGTAATCCTGTTATTGTTGGTTCCGAAGGTGGCCTGCTCTGCTTTTGTTAATGGACCCCTTGCCGAACCTTAGGAATGCTGGTGATGGACACGGCTTCCAGAATTGGGTTGATCTCTCATCCTCGACTATTGTATAGTGTCACAATAGATTGGTGCACAACTTCTTAGGAGGGTTTTCTTGATTTCAAGGGGTGACTGACTTTAGTTATGTTTTAAATTAAAACAATTCTAAACCTTTTCTATTTAGGTTTAAACTGAACCCACTGACTATAAGTCTTTTTATAATTGATTGACCTTTTGTAACCCTGCAAGACGTGGGTATATATGTATATAGGCCAAATCCGATCAAGGGTGGAAAAATAATCCCTTTGTGTACTATTTTCTGAAATGATTTTTGGCATCTTAACACCGATCCTGGGATAGTGGGAGGCCACGCGCTGGTGTTTGCTGTGCATTTTCTTGAGGGGTAGTCGGCCACTACATATTATTATGACGTTTATAGCTTTTTCACCAATTGGGCCATAGTAAATGGGCCTCGCGTGTTCCTTCATGGGGCTTCCGATCTTCTGATTGGCAATAATTGATTATGGTGATTAATTGTAAAAGATATGAAGGTTACATTATAAATAACGCAGTATTCAGATCTATATGGGGCATAAAAGCTGAGATTTTTTCCTATGAGACCTCCAATTTTAAGAGTGGCAAATTAATTCGTCTTTGAGTAATAGAACGATACGTAAACAAGATGACATGATAGGGGTGGCGCGCGATCGCCCCTAGTTAACTAATGTTCCATGGCACTATTATGTGTCTTTCTGTTGGATTTTTTGGCGATAGTTTAAACAGTTGTTTTCTTTGCACTCTTTTGCGGTTTCTGTTTTTTGCCATTCGAAAAGATGTCGTATTTCTCAGAGGACGGAAACTTCTCGAATTCTAGTTTTCCATCTTCAGTGGGAATGGAAGCGTGGTACTTTAATGTACCTGGTATCGTAACAGCTTTGTCAAATCTGGCTTTCAGTAACTCGATGGCTAAGGCATGATTTTCTTTGCTGCTGAAAAATAGCCTAATCTGCTTAATAATTATCTATTCAGAAATTTTGGTTATTAACCTTGATCAGCTAAAGAGAGGTCCCGCAGACATTGCCCTTCGCTCGCTTTATGAAAAGGGGGCAGGCGTCGATTTATTCTCGACTACAGGTGCGCTCCTACCTGCACTTTAAGAGATACAAGGAAAGGTATTTTGAAATAAAGGACAGAGCCTCAAAATCTGGAATTTAACGGAATAGAGAGATCTCCTCTTAGTAAAACTTTATCGTAGGGATTTATATTCCTTTAGAACTTGTGAAACCTTCTCGGGGCTTGCCATTCAAGCTTATTTACTTTCTTAACCAGGTTGGGGAGTGGATTCCCGCTTGCTTATGAGAAACTAAAGATTTGACTAACAAGTCATAAATTCCTAAATCTAACTCCGTCAGTTAGTTTACACAGTTGACCGTGATCTGATTTTCAGTTAGGCTATAGAAATTAATAGTGAGAATACTGCACCTATTTCTCTTTGGGCAATCGCCAAAAATAATTTCAAGAAATTTAATTTTGACTCTTCGTCATGTAATTTCGGACTTCTCCGTTTGAAAATCAAAGGAAAATGTCTTCGAAAATATTCGTTCAAGGCGCATAAAATGTCCCGTTGGAAAGCTAAGATCTCGAATGGCACGCACAAAAAGGTTATTCAGAAAGATGGCCTCTTATACCGCATTGGGAAGTTGACTTCCGTCCGCGCTTAGAAGGTCTTTCCTTCAAGGAGAAAAATTTGTGAACTTAGGTTTTTAGGCCTAAGAGATCTAATTTTCCTAAGTTCTCAGGGAGAAGTACTAGACAAGAACGAAGAATAAAATTCGCCGGCTTCCCTAAGACCCGTTGCGTCTGCCACGCAGCACCCCAACTCAGAGGCTCCAAAACGTGGGATTTTTCGGCCCCCACTACTTTCCCATCTGGGAGCAATCCATGCAAACGTAGCGTGTCGGTGAGACGGCTCTGTTACGCGTTGCGTCGGCCAACCTCGTGTAAAGCCGAAAATGCACGAGCACGAACCCGTGGCTCGGCTCAGACCGAGTTCGCCCGACTTCACGATTCGGTTTCGCTGGCTATTATAGGAGGTTTGGGTTGATTTTTGTTTTCAGAAATTCACACCTAAAGGAAGGACTTCAAATACATGTAATGAAGTCTTGAAATATTTAATGATTATGTCTTTCAGGAATGTCTGTGGGATTTTAAGATTAGGTTAATAATATCTATCACTTGCAAGTGGTTTCATTTTTTATTATTTATGTTATATTTTTCAATGGATTTTAAATATTGCATAGTTAAAATGATAATAAATAAGTATTATTTTCAATTTATTAAATTAATCAACATTTTTACTGTATACTTACCTCTGATAATTACCTTCTTTTCATGCTATTTTAGGCAATAATCACAATTTTGGGGATTTTAAGAGAAAAAGCCGAAAAATTATTAACTTGACCTCATATGCTTTCTTAATATACAAAAACTTCATAAAACCTTCAATGTCTCAAAATATTTATCTCAACGTTACAAAATTTAGTTTTTACAATTTTATTTTAATTGTGAAATAATTGTAATTGGAATTGAATTGTGAATATTTGTAAAATAAATTTAACAGAATTTATTTTATAAAGAAATATTTCTTGATTTTTAAAGGACAAAACAATTTCAAACGTAAGTTTTTGTAGTATTTTAATAACTAATGAACATATTTCCAGAATATTTTTCCTTGATTCTGCCCTGATGGGGTCAAACATTGTACCAAAACCCGTCTTGAAATTTCAAATAAAAACTGTACTCTGTATAAATTAATTTTAAAAATGAAAAATATAAATACCTTTTATAAATATTCCAAAATTACATTTGAATATGATACACATTGATTTTTATTCAAAAAATTCTTGCAAATCGTTGGTCATTTTTTAAATTTTACGACATTTTTGTACCATGTTTGACAGAAGGGAATAGATTTCAGGAATGAAATTATAACAATATCTCAATCAGTTGGTATTTGGTTGATAATCATATTTTTTGTTGAAATTTTGATTTGACATACCTATCTGAAATATTGAAAAATTTTGTGAAATTTCGTCAAGAATCCTATATGAAAATTATATCTATATAAACTTAAAATAAGCACAAAAAAAGTTAAGAAATAGTTATTCGACATTTTTATTTTGTATACAAAAATATTTTTCGCTTCAAATTATAATTTTGTTGAAATTTTTCTTTTTTCTTCATTAAAAAATTTTTTTATTTGAAAATTTATTTATTTGGTTGAAATTTCATTCTTTGAAAGTTGATTTCAACTGTTTTTAATTATAAATTAGAATTTTTTCATTGAAATAGCAATGATTACATTTTTTGTTGGAAATTCAGCTTTTTTGGTTGAAAGTTCATATTTTTTGGTTGAAAATTCAACTGGTTAGTTAAAACTTATATTTTTTGTTGGAATTTCGATTGACATATAGAAATATTCAAAAATCTTTGTAAATTTCCTTAAGAATCCTAGGAAAATTATATTTATACCTATAATCGTTTTTACTTTAAAATTTCTTTATTTTGCTGCACATTCATTTTTTTAAAGTTAAATTCAACCGTTTTTTATTGAAAATAATTTTTTTTATTGAAATAGCAATTATCACATTTTTCGTTAAGAATTAACCTATTTTGCCTAAAAATTAAAATATTCGATTGAAAATGTTCTTTTAGTTCAAATTTTAATTTGAAATATCTGAAATCTTAGAAAATATTTCGAAATTTTGGTCAAGAATCTTAGAAAATATTTCGAAATTTTGTTCAAGAATCCTAGAAAACTTATATTTATTTTTATAATTTTATTTTAATTGTAAAATAATTTAAATTGGAAATTAATTCTAAATAACTGTAAAATAAATTCAACAAAATTTGTTTTATAAAGAAATATCCCATAAAAAGACAAAACAATTTTAAACGTATTTCTTTGTAGTATTTTACTAACTAATGAAGATATTTTTACAATTTTATTCCTGAAATCTATTCACTGAGGTCAAACATGGTACAAAAATGTCGTAAAAGCTAAAGAACGACCAACTATTTATCAGAATTTTTAAACTAAAAATCAATGTGTATCATATTTAAATAAAATTCAGGAATATTTATAAAAAGTATTAAAATTTTTCATTTTTAAAATTAATGTATACAGAGTACAGTTTTTATTTGAACCTTCAAGACATTTTTTTGTACCATGTTTGACCCTAGGGCAGAATCAACGAAAAATATTCTAAAAATATGTTTATTAGTTATAAAAATACTACAAAGAAATACCTTTAAAGTTGTTTTGTCTTTTTAAAAGCATGGGATAATTCTTTATAAAATAAATTTTGTGGAATTTATTTCACAGTTATTTAGAATTAATTTCCAATTAAAATTATTTTAAAATTAAAATAAAATTGTAAAAATAAATATAAGGTTTCTAAGATTCTTCACAAAAATTTCGAAATATTTTCTAAGATGTCAGATATTTCAAATTAAAATTTGAACAAAAAGAAACATTTTCAACCAATAAGTAAAATTTTTCGGCAAAAAAGGCTAATCCTCAAAGAAAAATGTCGATAATTGCTATTTCAATAAAAAAAATTATTTTTAATAAAAAACGGTTGAATTTAACTTGAAAAAAATGAATTTTCAACAAAATAAATAAATAGATTTTCAAGTAAAAACGATTTTTAGTGAAGAAAGAATTAAAACCAAATTATAATTTAAGGAAAAAAAAATAACTTTTAATACAAAATACAAATTTCGAATAACTATTTATGCTTCAAGTTATTTATTTTTAAGGTTATAGGTATAAATATAATTTTCCTAAGATTCTTAAGGAAATTTGCAAAGATTTTTTGAATATTTCTGTATGTCAATCGAAATTCCAACAAAAAATATAAGTTTTAACTAAACAGTTGAATTTTCAACCAAAAAAGATGAATGTTCAACCAAAAAAGCTGAATTTTCAACGAAAAATGTAATAATTGCTATTTCAATAAAAACATCTAATTTTTAATGAAAAACAGTTGAAATCAACTTTCAAAGAATTAAATTTCAATCAAATAATTACATTTTCAAATCCAAAAATTTTTTAATGAAGAAAAAAGAAAAATTTTAACAAAATTATAATTTGAAGCGAAATATATTTTTTTATACAAAATAAAAATGTCGAATAACTATTTCTTAACTTTTGTTTTGCTTATTTTAAGTTTATATAAATATAATTTTCATATATGATTCTTGACAAAATTTCACAAAATTTTTCAATATTTCAGATAGGTATGTCCAATAAAAATTTCAACAAAAAATATAATTATCAACCAAATACTAACTGATTGAGATATTGTTATAATTTCATTCCTGAAATCTATGCCCTTAGGTCAAACATGGTACAAAAATGTCGTAAAATTTAAAAAATAACCAACGATTCACAAGAATTTTTTAAATAAAAATCAATGTGTATCATATTCAAATGAAATTTTGGAACATTTCTAAAAGGTATTAATATTTTTCATTTTTAAAATTAATTTATACAGAGTATAGTTTTTATTTGAAATTTCAAGACGGTTTTTGGTACCATGTTTGACCCCATCAGGGCAGCATCAAGGAAAAATATTCTGGAAATATGTTCATTATTTATTAAAATACTGCAAAAACTTACCTTTGAAATTGTTTTGTCCTTTAAAAATTAAAAGATATTTCTTTATAAAATAAATGTTGTTAAGTTTATTTTACAAATATTCACAATTCATTTCCAATTAAAATTATTTCACAATTAAAATAAAAATGTAAAACTAAATTTTGTAACGTTGAGATAAATATTTTGAGACATTGAAGGTTTTATGAAGTTTTTATATATTAAGAAAGCATATCAGGTCAAGTTAATAATTTTTCGGCTTTTTCTCTTAAAATCCCCAAAATTGTGATTATAGCCTAAAATAGCATGAAAAGAAGGTAATCAGAGGTAAGTATACAGTAAAAATGTTGATTAATTTAATAAATTAAAAATAATACTTATTTATCATCATTTTAACTTTGCAATATTTACAATCTATTGAAAAATAAAACATAAATAATAAAAAATGAAACCACTTGCAAGTGATAGATATTATTAACCTAATCTTAAAATCCCACAGACATTCCTGAAAGACATAATCATTAAGTATTTCAAGACTTCATTACATGTATTTGAAGTCCTTCCTTCAGGTGTGAATTTCTGAAAACAAAAATCAACCCAAACCTCCTATAATAGCCAGCGAAACCGAATCGTGAAGTCGGGCGAACTCGGTCCGAGCCGAGCCACGGGTTCGTGCTCGTGCATTTTCGGCTTTACACGAGGTTGGCCGACGCAACGCGTAACAGAGCCGTCTCACCGACACGCTACGTTTGCATGCATTGCTCCCAGATGGGAAAGTGGTGGGGGCCGAAAAATCCCACGTTTTGGAGCCTCTGAGTTGGGGTGCTGCGTGGCAGACGCAACGGGTCTTTCGTTGCCCTCTTGTGATGCAATATAAACTAGCTTTGTAAAGTAGATTTTTTTATTGGCATTAGGGTCGATAATGTTTTTTTTTGTGTTCTACAATTAATTTTTAAAAAGATATATCTATTTGCAAGTAAATTAAAGTCAGATTTTCTATGTTTCATCCCGGACTGACTCACTGGACTTATCAGTAAGGTTATGTGAGTCAGTCCTACCTTATACATTTTAATTGATCTAAATTAATTGTAATGTATATTTTTCAAACAAAAATTTTTTTAAAATTTTTTCGTTTATAAATTTCTAAATTTGATAAATTTTGCAATCAATAATATTGTGCATTTCAACCACGGATAGGGGTTGAAAACTAATATAAGCGATATAAATTTTGAATTGATTTTTCAAAAAACACAACAAAAAGTTAAAAAAAAATTTTTTTTATATATTATTCGGGCCATGGATAGGGGCCAGAATATAACTTGAAAGATCATAAATTACTAAGTTGAAGAGAAATCATTACTTTTTAATTGAGTTGATTTGTGAACCAAAAAACGAATTTTTAAACTTATCCTCAGTAATTTTCTTCCTTCTCCTTCTCTTCCATATATTATTCTTCCCACAACTGCGCGAATTGAGGCTTAGTTTGGACGTCGCTAAGTTATCACGTGTAATTTAATAACACTGACACAAATTAAAAACTTTTTTATCGTAATAATTTTCTTAAAAACAGGTTAAAAATTTTTTTTAAATCAGAATAATTTTCACACTATGTCATTAGAAAAGGACCCTTCTCGTCTGAGATCCAGAAGGAAACTAGCATTTTTTCCGAATTTCACATTAACGGTAACCGGATACTGAGAATTTTAAAGAGAGGTCATGGCTTTAAACTAGACAACGTCGCACTGAAAAAGTATGTACCTAAGGGTCAACTCTCGACAAGCTTCTATAAGTTTTCTTCCCTCTATTTGGAAAGGCGGTTGATAGATTCCGAAAAATTAATTTCTATAGGTATATGTTTTTCCTTGTTTTTTTTTCTTTTTATACATATTCTCAGATAAGAATTTTACTTTATATTTTTTATATATCCCCCCCCCCCCGGTTTTTATTTTTCCTTAAGAAGTCGAAGCTTTGAAGCACTCTCGACTTAGGAATGGAACCAGGATTATAAAATTTCTCATTAGGATTTCAAATGAATAAATAAATTTTAAGTTCAATTATAATTACAATAAAGATAATATTACATTGATATGTGCAACAATCTGAAAAGTATAGATTTGGAGGCGGCGGCTAGAATTGAAAAAAAAATTTTTTTATTCAACGTCAGTCCTCAGATTAACTTCTGACCAATTACTGTATTAACAGTAGAATTGCAAATCCAAATTATTACTTTTGACGAACAGAACATTTCCCTCACGCAGTGTAAGAAGAATTAATTATTAATTAATTATCATTTAATTAATTAATAATCTATTATTCGATTAACAAATAAATCAATTGAATTATTCAAAATAGTATGTATACAGCTTAGGCTGGGAGAAATTTTGAGACACGAGACAATGTACAATTCGTCCATGGTCCTGTCGAAGACTTCATTAACGCTCCCCTCCCACTGACCAGAGCAGAATGACCACTCGGTGAAAAATTGCCATTTTGAAAATAATTAGATGACAATGATTTCTCTTCAACTTAGTAATTTATGATCTTTTAAGTTATATTCTGGCCCCTATCCGTGGCCCGAATAATATATATAAAATTTTTTTTTAAAATTTTTTGTTGTGTTTTTTGAAAAATCAATTCAAAATTTATATCGATTATATTAGTTTTCAACCCCTATCCGTGGTTGAAATGCACAATATTATTAAATGCAAAATTTATCAAATTTAAAAACTTATAAGCGAAAAAATTGTAAAAAAATGTTTGTTTGAAAAATATACATTACAATTAATTTAGATGAATTAAAATGTATAAGGTACACGGAAAAAATTTATCCGTGAAGAAGTCACGAACTTGTAGCTA
>CAKNYM010050080.1:161189-181603 GCA_932195095.1 Andricus curvator
TTTAAAGAAATTTTCTTTGAGTAAAAGAAACTTTTTTCTGAGTGTAGGACCAAATCGGGATTGTGAAGCCCATTCCACTCCTTCTACAATTAACACCGGATGTAAACCAGTAGTCCCCATCACTGGGCAGGTGTGTTTCGCACTGCTGTCAAGATCCTTCTGCCTTTTACTATATTCAATCTCCAGGTCGCCTTTGCAGCCACCGCCTTGATGGTGAGATGGAGGGCCTCCAACCCTATTATTGCCCCCAATGCTATTGTGGATTTCGACTTTGACAGTTCGAACCTGCTCCACTAGATCACCGCCGTATAGGTTAGCCTGGGTCGCTAGATGGATGTGTAGATCCACATAAGTGTCTCCGCCTTGAAGCCTCAGCTTTTCCCTTCGGCTTTCGTACAGAGTCATAGAGTTACTACTAGCTTTTTTCACTTTTTTCAGGTGCTCCTTCATTGCCAGCTTCTTATCTAGGATGAATCCTAGATATTTAGCTCAGACAATATTTGTAATATTTTTCCAACTGTGGGCTCTTAAAGTTTCCCGGGGGCTATCCCAAGGAGTTAGCCCCTTGCACATGTTCCCCGAGTAACCATTGGCATGTCCCCTTTGGGAACTTTGTCATTTCATGAAAAATAGTAAAATTCAATTTCTTTCACTTTCTTCAAAAACACGATACGTAGGATAGAGAGAAACAATACGAAAAACCAAAGAAGTAAATTTTGAAAATTTCGTGGGTTAGTCTGTTTTTAGCCTGGTTCCCGGTTTTTAAGCTAATTAGAATATGTGTAGAAGTTTTTCATTTACATAACTGTATACAATCTTTTTTTTTCATATGGAAATTTTTTTTAAAGTTCATTGGTACAATTACAGTGGTTCAGTATTTCAATTTATATTTGGCAGGGTCAAAAGTAACATTATTGTTAATTTATGGCCAACGGCCATACCACGCTGAAAAAACCAGTTCTCGTCCGATCACTGAAGTTAAGCAGCGTTGGGCGCGGTTAGTACTTGGATGGGTGACCATTCGAGAATACTGCGTGCTGTTGGCCCATCGTAGGTGTGGTGAGCCCATACTTGTAGTTATTTACTACAAGAAACTATCCACCTAGAACCACTACCTGAATCGGGGAGTGTCACGCCTACCCTGAAAAGGAAATGGCTTAATGGTATACTACTACTACGGTCAACAATTGTGTTTTTACAATAATTAAAAAATTAATATTTTTCTACATTTTCATTGCGTTATATAAATTGAAATAAATATGATTAAAAACAAAAATTCACTGCAAACGGAAAATTTTTGCTAATTCTGTCGAAAGTTTGAGCTTTTTTAAACATCCTTATCCTGTAATATGAGAAATTTCACTTTACAATTTTAATTTTAGATCAAAATCCCTTAAAGTCGATGGGAAAATACATGAATTTTCAACCAAAGGAATTGATTTTTGAATAAAATTATAAATTTTCAACTGGAATATTTATAATTTTAGATAAAAATTCAATTTAAAAAAAAAAAAAAAAAAACGATTTCTCAAGAAAATAGTTCAATTTTCTACCAAAGAGATGAATTTTTAACTAAAGAAGTTAAGTTTCAACAAAATAGCTGAATTTTCTACCAAAATAATCGCAGTTTTATCGTGAAATGATGAATTTTTCAAAAACAGTTAAATTTTAAAAAAATAGTCGAATTTAAAAAAAATACTGTCGTCACAAAATTTTTGAATATAATACGAAATATATTATTATTTAACCAAATAATTGACTCTTTACGAAAAACATTAATTTTCAACAGAAAATATTAATTTTTACCCGAGAAGTTAATTTCCTACCAGAAATATAAATCATCGAACAAAATAAATTAATTTTGAACCAAACATATGAATTTTTAACTGAAAAAGATAAGTTTTCAAATAAAAATTGAATAGTTGTATTTTCGATTCAAAAATTAATTTGTCACTCAAAAACAAATTTTCAACAAAATAGCTCAAATTTTAACCGAAAAGGTAAATATACTGAAACTTAATATCGACATTAGAATTCGGTATTTTCGCCTATGACTGAAAGCCATACTAATTTAAACATTTGAATTATTACAAAAATAGATATATTCAGTTGGAAAAAAACCCAAGCATTTTCAGTGTTTCTAACTTGAAAATCTAACCAAAAACCACTTCAAAGTGAATTAAGATTAAGCAGAATTTTTATTGAAACAAAAAACAAATTATTTTACCAAAAGAAATTTCTTTAACACAGAGACACTGAATATTTCAAGGAATCCGTATTATCTTTAGAAAATAATCTAAATTTTTAACGTCTTTTTCAGACTAGATCGATCTATAAATTAAACATCATTTTAAATAATTTTTTCTGAAAAAAGATCTGAAAAAATTAATTAAAATATTTTTTAATTCATAGACCCATCTAGTCTGAAAAAGACGTTAAAAATTTATGTTATTCTCTAGTGATAATACAGATTCCTTGAAAAATGTGATTTGTACCATCCAGCATAATAATGCGTGTATTTTTGAAAAAGGTTTCTTTTCTTGATCTCTCTAGTAGCTTAATATAATGGAAAAGCACCTGACCGGAGATCAGAAGTTCTGTGGTTCAGCTCCCAGCGGAGTGAAAGGAGAAAATCTTTTTGCAGAAATAGTTATTAAGACACTATATATTGTTCTTTGATTTAAAGAAATTTTCTTTAAACCATTGAATCTTATTTTATAGCGTAGATTTATATTTTGTAATCATAAATCTTTGAACTGTTCAATTTATAAAAGTTTTAAGCTAAAAATTTCACACATGAACATCGCTTAATTTCAATTCTTAAATGGAAAAGTGTTAAAAGCTTCTATTTCATATGAAAAAAAATTTCCTAACATAAATTTGTTGAAGCTTCAATTTTAAAACTTTTGTATTCAAAAGAGTCCAACTTTGAGTGCTTTAATTTCAAGTTCAGGTTCGATTACTTCAAATGACAAAAATTTTTTATTTCAATGACCCTGAAAAAGTTATATAAACCCGGAAAAACTCGGAAATATAGACCACATATCACCTCCATAAGCGCGAGGTATTTACAAGCTACTGTTTCTGAATAGAAAAACAAGAGCTATTTACAAACAGAATCTACTTAAACTTTTTCTATTCACGTTCAAAATAATATTTTTGAAATGTATTTGTAAAAAGATCTTAATTTCGTCAAGAAACTTCGTCGTAAAATAATATTCTTAAAAAATCTCATTTTTCCAAGTTATTAATTTATACAGAAAATTAACAGAAGAATGAATGAGAAATAATAACTTTTAGACGTTTTTGTTTATTTAATGTTGAGCATAATTTTTTTAATCTAGCATTTTCAATCGCGCGCCACGTGCGCATTTAGTTTTTCGATTTGTGTGAGAAATAATTTTAAATACAAATTCCGAATAACCATTTGTTTTTTAGTTTATCTTGTTTTCAAGATTTTAGAAATTTTTTGAAAAACTTTGTTTTAGTTAAGAAGATATTTAGCACTTGTATAAGTTTGAAAGAAATTTAAAAATATTTTATAAATTTTCAGAAATCTTTTAAAGTTTGAAAATATTTTTAATCTCTTAAAAACTTCTATAATTCCCAAATATCTTTCAAACTGACTTCAATTATTCCTGAAATTGCAATAAAATCTTACATATTCTTTTTTGAAAATTTTAAGATAATATTTGTATTATTTTGAAACGCTTCAAAATTCCTCAAAAGCTTCTCCATTTTTTGTTCCGAAAAATCTTCAAAAATCTACATTATGTTTTTGAAACCTTTTCAAAATTGTAATTATTTTTAAATTTTTACAAACCTTCTAAATATTATTTAGAAAAATTATTCTCTTTCTATTTATTATTATTTTTGTAAGAATTATTTGATATTCTCCTTACTTTTGGGTGGGATTTGTTGGAAGCAGTAAGAAGGATAGTCTTCGGGGATAATAGATTGTTATCTACTAAGAGGCCTCTGGCTGGTTTCCAGCTGGAGGCTCCTGAAGATCGAGAGAGATCTGGAGATTTTGTGTGCGAGTTGTTGGTCACGGCAATGGCTTGCTTGTGAAGACTCCCAAACACTTCTGACGTTCTGGGCCCGTGCGCGCCCTTTTAACGGGGAGGCTGCGTGGGCGTTGCGTGGGAGTCGAGCGGAGAGTGTAGAAAATCGTTGGAAGGAGATGCGCGCGTCAAGCTTCGCTTGCGCTGTTCTCGCGACTCTCGCCTCTACTCGCCCTGCTGCCATGCTGACGTCACTACTGACGTCACTCCACACAGTACCTCCTTTCGCCGCAGTCAGGCTACCTTCTCTCTCTCTTACTCTAAGGTCTAATTTCTAGATTTGTGACCGTCCGCAAAGAAAGGGACCTAATGCGTCAAAGCTGAATTTTACAGGACGGGCGATCGTAGCAGAGCCCGCAACCCAGCATTTGAGTAGTGGGGATGCGTCTACGTAAAGCACCCCCTCCTGTAGTGGTAAGTGGTGGGGCTGGCTTTCGTAGGCCTCTATTTCGGTCTCCGCGTACGCTTATCATGCCTATGTCTGTAGCTCAATAACAAGAAAAGTAATTAACTTGAAAATTTTCTGATCATTGCGAATGAAAGCGTAATTCAGAAACTATCGATTTGCATAAGAAAATGAAAATCGATTTCATCCGCATCAGGTCCCTTTCTTCGCGGACGGTCACATATTATAATTCTAAGATGGTTGCCTACTGAATGAATGAACGTCGTCTGCGAGAGTGTTTCAAATCTACCAACAAAAGAGTTTCGTTCTATGCGAGCCGCGTATAACATATTCCTTCAAAGCTTCTGAATTTTTCGTTCTGAAAAATCTTTAAAAATCTACTTGTTTTTTAGAATTATTGGAACCTTTTCAAAATTTAAATTATTTTGAAATTTTTGCAAAGTGCTGAATATTTGAAAAAGTGATTTGAATTTTCCCTAAATGTTTTAAAAAATATTTCAAAACTAAAAAAGTTCTTTTCAAATTGTCCAGATTCTTCTTTGATAATTTTTAAAAATCTTTAGATATCATTTGTATTATTTTGAAAAGCTTCTGTATTGTTTGTTCTGAAAAATCTTTAAGAATCTACATTTTTTTGAACTCTCGATACCTTTTTAAAATTTAAATTATTTTGAAATATTTGCAAAACTTCTAATTATGTTTCAAAATGATCCCAGGAATCTTCAAACAAAAATTTAATTTTCTTGAAATCTTTCAAAATCCTTAAGAACCTTCCTGATTTTTTGTTCAAACTCTTCAAAGGTCTACATTTTGTTAAAAACTTTTGAAATTTTCTTAAGATTTAAATTATTAAGAAATTATTAAGAAATTCGATGAAACACGAGAGTCAAATAACGTTAAATATTCTTAAATTTTAAATATTTATATTATTTGAATCTTGAATTAATAATTAATCATGTTTAATTCACATGCGATGAATTAGAAATGAAATTTTATAATCGTTTAACGTTTTTATTTAACGTTTTAATTTAATTTTTATTTTAATTTAACGTTCAAAGTATTGCCTTTTCATTGTATAAAAAACAAGCGATCAGATATTTTTTGCTTTTCATTATATAAATATCGAATGAGTAACTTTGTACTTATATTAACTTTCAATGAAAAATGAGAATATCTTGAGAAAATTTCATAATATTTTTGAATAAATGTAGATCTTTTAAGATTTTGAACAAAAAATTTGGAAGGTTTTTCAAGATTTTTTTTTAAATTTTCTCAAGAAACCGAAAAAGATTATTATTTAAATAACCTTATCATTCAAATAGTCTATTATTTGGTAATTGTGAATTCTCTTTTGTTAAAGCTCATTCGCATATAACGAATACATTATCATTACGTATCTCGCGCTTCGCACTCGATTTAGTCCAAAGTGCGTACTTCTCTATGTTCTGTTCAACACTAGCATATCAAATGTATATTACATTTATTTCTCTACCTCGACCTGGGATTGCTTATTCAGATATTGCAAAATTTATCATTTTAATGAATTTATATTATTAAAATTCAGAATATGCATTGATATTGAAACAATTGTATTTTTATTTTCTTCTTTTTATATTTTAAAAAATGCGCAGGTATAAAAAAGATAATTTTTTTAATTAACATTTCATTGCACCTTGTGTCGTTTTTCCAAAAATTAATTTGTTTGTTTTGAATGTTATTTTTTTACAATTTGAACAAAAAATACGCATCCTGCCAAAAAATCATTCATAACAAATTTATAGAACTTTTTTGGATGAACAGCTTTTGTCTATTAATTTTTTTTCTTACCCTGTGTGGCTTTTCACAATGTAAAAAAAAATATAATGTTAATTTTGACGATTCAATTTCACGATGATTCAATTCAAATTCAAATTTGACGATTCAAATTTTGGTGACCAGGTTTCGTCTATTTTTTTGTAGCTTGTGTCGTTTGTCCAAAAATTTAATTTTATTATTTCTAGTTATTTTTAGTTTGACCGCAACATGAAATTTTTAATTATTTTTTGTGCATTCAAAATTTTAATTTTCGATTTTTCAAGAAAATTTAAAAAGTTATTATAATCATACAGACATACAGACAGACACACTAGTAAAAACCTGTTTTTCGGGTTCAGAGGATCCCAAAACGAGGACATTTGACAAAAACTACACGCACATGTGGCGCGCGATTGAAGATGCTAGTTTAAAAAAATGATGCTGAACATTAAAAAGACAAGAACATTTCAAAATTATTATTTCTGTTTTATCCTTCTGTTAATTTTTTGTATAAATTATAACCTGGAAGAATAATACTTTTTGAGAATATTTTTCGACGGTTTTAACATTATGAAGCTCATTTCTTGACAAAATTAATATCTTTTTACACACAAATTTCAAAAAGATTATATGGAACGTGAATAAAGTAAGTCTAAATAGATTAGGTTTGTAAGTAGATCTTGTTTCTTCAGTCGGAAGCAGTAGCTTATAGATACATCACGCTTATGGAGGTGATGTGGTCTATATTTCTGATTTTTTCCGGGTTCATTAAACATTTTCACGGTCATTGAGATAACAAATTTTTGTCGTTTGAAGTAATCGAACCTGAACTTGAAATGAAAGCACTCAAAGTTAACCACTTTTAAATTTGAAACTTTTTAAATTAAAGCTTGCAAAATGTGTTTAGTTAGAAAACTTGTTATGTAAACGCTCAGTAATTCACATGCATAAAACGGTAGTTGCTAACATTTTGAACTTAGGAATTTCAAATTGAATGCTGCTCAACACCGGTAAAGAATTTAAAGATAATACGTTTGTAACCTATGTTTAAAAAAATATATATTGCCATTTCACATTTTCAAAATTAATTTTTTGGTAGGAAATGATTATCTTGATGACTTTCAAGACAAGGGATCATTGCACGAATTTATGAAAGAACCAGAACTGTCAAAGACAATACTTTTTAGTCAAGTGACTTATTTATAATACGTACATATAATATTATACTATGTTCTAAATGTGATCACTGAATTTGTTTGCTGCTATTATTGAAAGTTCAACTGACTTTGATTCGACTCAAAACTCTTTTGTAGTGAACGACAATGAAACTCTGTCAAAAATCATGGGAAAGAGAGACATCAAAGGTTATCCAACGAAAAATCAACCAACAATGAAATTAACAGCCGCAACTAAATCTCTGAATAAGGCTGAGAAAAAATGTAAGGATGCAGTCCATGATTGTTTTTTTCATTCAGATGACTTGCTCGTAAGGTAAATTAGGAGTCTCAGGTCTGAAATTAGAGAAATGCAGGCTAATCAACTATCTCTAACGAATATGTTCAAAGCTGTCTCCTGTACAAATTACGGCCAAGAAAAATTATTTGCAGAAGAATACAATTTTAAATTGCCATTCAAAATTTTTTCGAAATTTACAGACTTTGACAATCAATTAGCAACGAGAGAAAAGTGTTGCAAAGAACTCGCAAGTTTGCTTTTTCATGTTATAATTATTGTTACTTTACATCTAAATAATTGTTAAGTAGTGAGATTTACTTTTCTTTTAAAAAAATACAGAAAGGTTCACTGGCGTTATCTTTTGATGAGATAATCATGCGCAAGACAGTCCACAATATTTTAAAGAAATAGTTCTCCAAAAATTTAAGCAGCCAGTTCACAGCTGTAAAAAGAGTAGCAAAAAAACAAGTTTTTAGAGAATAACAAATGTGCACATGCATTATCTGTAAGCAAATCAATAGTACAATTGAACTTGATATTTCGTCTCTCACAGGTATATTTAATTTTTCTGAAATCCCGAGTAAAAATCATAAGTATGGGAGTGATCAATCATTGACTTTCCAAAGTATATCAAAAGTATGGTAAATGACACGATCCCATACTTCAAGTATATTGAAATAGTATAGATAAAGTATATATAAAGTAAAGCTGAAGTATGGCTAATGTATAGCTAAAGTATAGCTGAAGTATAGCTGAAGTATGGGATATACTTCATATATACTTAAGTATAGCTGAAGTACAGATTATACTTCATTTATACTTAAGTATGGCAAAAGTATCGGACATAGAATTGCACTCATTTGTTCTTCAAGATACCCTAGCAACGTGATAAAACATAATGAATCATAAATGACAGCTCGTTCAAAAATGTAAAAAGTTCGCGATTCAAGTCATTTCGTGAGTCAAATATGTTTTGAATATTATTCGTGAGGATATAGAATATGCAATGGATATACAATGGACTACTTATATGACTCTTATGTCATATATATTGGTAAAAGATCCAGAATCTTTGATTCCTAAATATAATATTGGTAGCATAAAAAGGTTTGATAAAATTGTTACTTAGTTGAAATGTTTAGTGTTAAATTTCATAAAGTTAAATAATTAATGCCACAATTAACATTTAACTTATTTGCATTTCACTTATTTTAGAATTTAAAAACAATATTCTTTGACCTTGTGAAAATCATGATTCTGGATTTCTATTTTCATGTATTTCAGATAACTGATTATCTCCCATCAGCAATGATACGGCTATACCTACTATAGCCATACTTTTCCTATACTTTAGACATAATTTACATACTTGAGCTATACTTAAAATTTATACTTCAGCCATACTTTGACTGAACATCAGCTATACTTTATCTATATTTCAGTTATACTGCAGCTATACTTCTCAGATATACTTTCAAAATAGTTCCCCTATACTTCAACTATACATTGTTATACTTTAGCTATATTTGAACTATACATCCACTATACTTCATTCAAACATACATGAAGTATGGGATCGTCTCAAATGCCATACTTTTACTATACTATCTGAGAGATCACTCCCATACGATTTCACAGATGTTTTCCTAGATCAATCCCATACCAAAATTTTTTTACCCGGGATGCAAAATGTGCCCGTATATCATATCAATATGACGAAATCTTGAAATTTTTTTACTAATCATATTGCTACACATTTATAGGAACTCACAATAAGATGCGCACTTATATGAACCGCGCACTAATCCCCAACTCTCCCCTACATTACTGTCCTGAATGAAACTCTGACAAATTGAATAAAATCTAAAAATTCACAATAAAATGTTAATAACCTGTGATTTCCAAGGGAACACGAGCTTTATCATCCTGACTGATATAGGCAACTTCATGAGGTCCTAATATGAAAGCTAGTTCTTTCAGATTGCGGATTGTTGAAGCTGTGAAATGTGCTTCAACATTTTGTTTGTGTAAATCATTCTGTGGTTTAGCCAATTTTACAGGGACAGTCACAACGTGCTTTTTCCTTCAAATGCATTTGCACGAAGAGGAATCAGTCCTAAATAAGTCCCACTTCTGCTTATATTAAAGTTGAATTCAGTTCGGAGAACGTTAGTCAAATAATTATCGCTGATCTTCTTCAACTCTTGACCGACCAGCTTTTGCGCGTAATTTCAGTTCTTAATTATCTCAGGAGATTCCAAACATATTTGCTTTAAATTGCTCCTCTTATTTGCACGAAAATTTATGTTTCTTTCTGCACTTTCAAAAAATTTTCTTTTTAATTTTTTTTTGTTTCTATCGTGTACTCTTCTTTTTCAATATTATACTATTCAGTTCTGCCATTTTCGACTGAAATTTGGCCGGAAAATCATCTTCATTTTTAATCAAATTACACAATTGAATTGCTTCTTTTTGTGAATCAGCTGTCGATTTCTCGGGAAAGTCTTCTTAAAAGCAAAAGCCAAGTCTTGAAAAGCTTTATTTTCATTCATTATCAAGTTCTTTTATTGCGTTCCTAATAAATTTAACCTCTTTATTCCGTGTCAGTTCACACGGTTGCTTGATTGGAGGTCAATTTAAAGGATATAAATTCAATTGTTCAGAGTTGATAAATGAAGCCATCAGAGCATTATATACAGAAAATATAAAGGACATTGAAATCAAATTAAGTGAGAGTCATTGACAAAGAATAATATTTTTATTCGGCAATATTGTTGTCCAATTAAAAATCCTAACAGAGGTATCATCTTATTAGGTACCGTGAGTAAAATTCATTCAAAAATACTCATTCGGGGGGTAATGCAAATAACAGAAGAAAAGATATGGGAAGTCCAAAGTGGATTTATGCCAGGAAGATCCTGTACGGATCAAATATTTAGCTTAAGACAGATCACAGAAAAAAGTTTAAGAGTAAGGGAAAAAGTCTTCTGTGCATTTGTTGACATAGAAAAAGCGTTTGACAAGGTGGATAGAATTAAACTTTGGGAAGTCCTAAAAGAGTACGGAGTCAGTGTATGGCTCCTACAAGCAATAAAAACAATATATGCAGGTAGCAGAGTGGGTGTAAGGGTTAATGGAAAATGAGTGGTTCGATATTATGCAATGTGTTAGACAAGGATGCGTTATGCCATCATGGCTATTTATTATATTACTGGACAACTGTCTGAGAATGGCCCTCTTCGACGAAGAAGGTATGGCTTTCCAGACAGTGAGGGTACGTGGGTTAGCGTTCGCAGATGAAAAGTTTGTGTTGGCAGAGTCAATCGAAGATTTGCAGAGAATGTTGAGCAAACTGAATACAAGCATGAAGGACATGGGCCTCGAAATGAACGTAAATTGAAAATCAAAATCAAAGAGCAATACATAATTCTATATTTATACCGACTGTACTGCACGGTAGTGAGACGTGGACCTATCAAGAAAATGATAAGACTACAATTAACGCGATTAACCTGAAATGTCTCAACATTATATGCGGCAAAATACTGATGGACAAAGTGAGTAATGAGATAATCATCAAAGAATGTGGTATCGAGGCACAACTGAAGTTGGGTCCAAAAGTCCTGACACCTGGCTTTAAAGCTTTATTACTCGGCAAGAAAAATCTCAGAATTTTGTGTCACAGACAGAGACGTTCTTCAACATTATACTTGTAGAACGATGTCAGTTTGAATTTCGTTAAAAAATTTTTGTCTTTCCTGTAACAGAAAATGTGTGAAAAACAGGAGAAATAACCCTCAACTTTCACTGCGTCGACTTCGAAGTCCTCCGGGGCAATTATTTTTTTTCTCTTGGAAGCTCAAATCTATATTTGAGGCGGAAAGTCCCTGCGGATCGTCAACACTGGCGCGATATTCAAAATAGAAGAATTATTCAAACAGACATAGGAGCTTATTTCGGAATTTTTTGAGAAATTATTTTACTTTTGAAGTATTTTTCCTTCTTTTAATCTTTTTATTAAAATACATTTTTTTAATAGATACATTTGTCAGGGTTTTTAAAAATTTATTACAACCTTATAAAAACTATCAGTCTATTGTCTGCTGCAATACATTTTCTATTTTGATTATCGGGCCAATTCTGTTTTTTTTTCTGCTGCTCTGGAAATGCAATATTTAAGAAATTTAACATATTCATCGCAAGTTTTGACAATCCGCAGGGAATTTCCGCCTCAAATATGGATTTGAGCTTCCAAGAGGAAAAAAATTGCCCCCCCCCCCCCGCCCTATAATCATTTGTTGAGCTAGCGGTTGGAATTGATTTTTTCAGGTGAGTTTTTTAGGTTACATTACCCCCTACATGAGGCTTGATAAATGACAATTTATTTTACTCCAATCAAATGATTATTTTAATTAGTAGAGCTGAAAATGTACAAAATAATTACCTCGTCTCTGGATAGAGATTTTAAGCTGATCTCTAGCTTAAAAAAAGCTTCTCGATTCAGCGGTTTCATCTAAAAAGTTGCATGGTCCATAAAAATTAATAATGTCTGAATTAAGAGCTTCGGAATAATTATGATCTTAATGAGTTTCAATACTGGAAAACTCGTATTGAAAAAACGTTATTTCTCAGCATCGCCCAATTTAAACGTGAAAGTTGGCTGAGTGACGCTTTGAATATTCATAATGTCTGATGTGCAGCGAAGAGAAGATTCAGTCTACGCCTATGGCTTACGGGAGTTTGGCCCTTTTTTTAAGGGATCTCTTTCACGCTAAAATTGGACAATTTTGAGAAAGGACGTTTTTTCAATACAAGTTTTCCAGTATTGAAACTCATCAAGATCGCAATTATTCCAAAGCTTGTAGTTCAGACATTAATAATTTTTATTGACCGTTCAACTTTTCAGATAAAACTGCTGAATCGAGAAGCTTCTTTTAAGCTAGAGTTCAGCTTAAAATCTCTATTCAGAGCCGAGATAATTATTTTTTACATTTTTAGCTCTACTAATTAAAAATCATTAAATTGAAGTAAAACAAATTGTCACGTAGTTGTCACTTTGATGGTCATTTCTCCTGCTTTTTTACACATTGTTTCTGTCTTTGACTCAACATTCTGCAATTCTTTCTTGTCGAGTAATAAAGCTTCAAAGCCAGGTGTCAGGACTTCTGGACCCGACTTTAGTTCACATATGTGAGAGAAATTTGCTAAGATGATTTGGGCATGTTGAGAGAATGAAAGATGAACGACTAATGAAACAAGGGTATCAAGGTAAAGTGAATGACAGTGTGTCCATAAGCAGACAGCGGAATGGATATTTGGAATATGTAAATGAGACTCTAATTCAAAGAGACATAAGAAGTCATAGAAACACCAGAGCTTGCATTAGAAAATGCATGGATGTGAAGAAGGCTTGAGATGTACCTCTATATTAACTTTGTTCCTTAAATTAAGATGTCCTATGGGGTAGTTAATTATAATCAGTTTTATTTTTGAACTTAGTCACCACGAGCACGCTGGCGGGATAAAACGTGTAGTGCCCCAGTTACTGTGCCCCACCAGTGTGGTTTTTCTTGTAGAACCCAGTCAGGAAGATCACGTCCGCTGGGCCAAACTTTTAGCGCCCCATGAAGGGCTTGATAGGCATTGGGCAAATATTCACCGAATAGAGAAACTAGACTAGGTTGATTACCCAAATTTGGTATATTCATTGATAGTGGTGCGTAATAAATGTGATTGACGGCTTTTATAACAGCCAGGGATTCTGTATTTTCACGACCTTCTCCATGAAACTTTAGGCGAGCTGGAAGTTCTGCAGCGAATTCATGCCAATTCTCTGGAAACTGACGATGCGGATCAGGATAAACAACTGTTATAAACGCGCGATCTGGTCCGTAAGGTCCTCTTGAATCTTCACTGTAAATCCGACTATCCCATAGAGTTCTAGGCTTTTCATAAAGTATTCCATATTCAACATAGTTTCTACCTCGAATCATTACAGAAATAATGCTTCCTGGACCGATGTTGTCGAAATGTTCTCTTGTTAGAGGTCCGTCAACTTCAGGTTCCACTGCATCTAGTTCAATAAAAAAAAAGAATTATGCATTTTTTTACACTGGGGAAATATCTGTTAGCAAGTATCGTAAAATTGGACTAAGCAGCTCGTTTTTTGTGTTTTTTTTCACAATAAATTGCAAAAACAAATTTTATTAAACTATTTTCAGCCACGCTGAAAAAACCAGTTCTCGTCAGATCACTGAAGTTAAGCAGCGTTGGGCGCGGTTAGTACTTGGATGGGTGACCATTCGAGAATAATGTGTGCTGTTGGCATATTATGGGTGTGGTGAGCCCAAACTTGTAGTTATTTATAACTACAAGAAAACTATCCACCTAGAAACACTACCCGAATCGGGTAGTGTCACGCCTACCCTGAAAGGGAAATGACTTAATGGTATACATTGATGCTTGACAATCTTCATCTGGCTCTTTTTTATATCATGAAGTAAAAACATACATTTAATTGATAAACAACTTCTTTTCATCCCTTGTAGTGTGAGAAACTTTACATGAAAATGTGGGGTTGAATTTATCTCTTCCAAACAAAGGTAAAAGAAAGGTTTTCGAAAGGAAAACTTTAACGTGAAAGGCATTAATTATAAGCTTTTTGATGAAAGGTGTTTTTGATCTTTCGAACAGAAAGATTATCAAGTTAAATAATTATACATTTTGTATCTTTAATAAAATACTATGTACTACTTCCCTCCCTCAAAAAAAAAAAAAAAAAAAAAAAAAAAAAAAATAGATCTAATTTGAGTGCTAGAAATTGCGACCCGTTGCGTTTCGTTATGACTAACGTATCTGCACCAGCAATCTTTTAAATAAAGTCTAACATTTGTAAAAAATAAAACAATCGCCCTTTTATTAAGTACCATTTATGAACTTGAATTATTATGACTCATGCCTGTCATCGCTGCTTCCTCTTCTCGCACGGGCTCCCCAAATTCCTTAAAGTCACGTAGCCGACACGTGACCACTGGCTTGCCAGAGACTCTTTACAGCCAGGGAACTCAACCGGCGGCGATGTTTGTAATAAAGATAATTTAAGTGAAGATATTTTAATGCATAAAAATCACAGTAAAATTGGTAAGTGAAATAAAATTAACTCAGAACAATAATTAACCAAGACTGAGCGAGAGCACGGCATTAAATTGTTATTTCTTTAAAAGGGAAAAATAAGTTTGCCTCTCCATTATTATTAATAATGAAACCAGGGCGGCTTTCCCACACTTCAATTAATCAAGATATACGACCAGCGACTGCTCGGTGGGTTTCCTATCACCACTACGTAGCGCGTCCTCAGGTTGCGGATAGAGGAACGGCCCGTAAGGCTGAACAGCCCTTAAGGTTAGCTGCGAATACAAGAATAAGCAGTCGCGGACAGCCGATAGGAACCAGTCGTGAGTGTGGTGAGCCCAGCACTGGTAGAAAATAGGTACATGACAACCATGGCTTGGGGGAACTCACCCATTCGCGTTCATACGCAATGGGTGGGTTCTGGCAAGCCGAGGTGCAGCGTGTATCCACCTAGAAACTCTACCCGAACCAAAACTAAAAATCTTGTAAGGGAAAAATCCTGCTGCCCCATTGGACACCGCAGCGATGACACTGCCCGCAAGGGATGTGTGGAATGATTCGCCTGCACAGGGCCAAAGGGGTATTGATGCCAAAAGGCGCGCTGCCGGGCAGGGGGATGTTAGGATACGAGGATGAAACTGTAATGTGTCTGACGACAAGTTGACACGGTCCTTGTCAAAGTCGGAAAGCTCCCATACTTAGACCCAGAGAGGTATGGGGGTTATCACTTCTGGGACGGTGGACTCACCTACGATCGGAATAGGATCCTAATGTGCGGATTTCCACGAAATTATCATGGCTAACTTGCAACAACAAAAAACTACCGTAACATATCTAAGGGCGGGAACTCTGAACGCGCGTAGTCTAAATACTGGCGGATTTAGCGAACTTATTGAGATAGCAATCAAATACGATACTGACTTAATAGCACTTCAAGAAACCTGCTGGCCGGGCGATTTCTCGTCAATTTCTAAGGATGACTATACTTTTCACTATGGGGGAGCTAAGGGGTTCAGACTGGGAACCGGTTTTCTCATTAATAAACGAATTTCGCAAGCGGTTATCGACATTCAATTCATTAACGATCGGTTATCATATATTGTACTAAAGGGTAATTTCAGCAAACAGGTGTGGATCAACGTGCACTGCCCCACCGAGGACAAAGACGAAGATACTAAGGATCTTTTTTACGAAACAATCGAACACGTTTTTGACAAGTTCTCAACGTATGACGCAAAAATAGTATTGGGAGATTTCAACGCGAAAATTGGAAAAGAACCGATATATAGGCCTACAATAGGGTCGGAAAGTTTGCATGACGTCAGTAATGATAATGGGACCAGAGTAATAAACTTTGCAGCTTCAAAGAACCTTGTTGTCAAAAGCACATTTTTCAAGCATAAAAATATACATAAGGCCACCTGGACATCACCAGACGGTAACACTCGCAATCAGATTGATCACGTTCTAATTGGCAGAAGACGTCATACAAACATTCTCGATATAAGATCGTATAGGGGAGCGGATTTAAATTCAGACCACTTTCTCGTGATGGTAAAACTAAGATCTAGGCTAGCGCTAAGTTAGAAAAGAAGCCGCACAGAGCCGACAGTTTGTTTCAATATAGATAAGTTTAAAACACCAACAGAAATATTAAATTATCAAGTTGAGATCTCTAATAGTTTCGACGTTCTCCAAAAACAGAGAGACGATAACGATAATTACGTGGTGGACTCGGAAACCCTGTGGAGCAATATGAAAAAGGCGATAAAGACAGCCGCGAAACTTACTATAGGTTTAAGGAACGTAACCAAAAGCAAACCATGGTTTGACGAAGAGTGCAAACTTTGGTTTGAAAAACGTCGGAGGGCCAAATAATTAGTTTACAAAATAAGTGCGATCAAACACATAAGAAGTATCTCGAGATTAGTAAAAGTACAAATTGGCTTTATAGATCCAAGAAAAGGGAGTGCGAAAAGAATAAAATACTAGCAATAGAAACGCATAATAAACAAAATAACCCGCGTGAGATGTACAGGGGAATCAATTTTATAAGGAAAGGCTTTCTAAGTAGAACGGAAGTAATGAGGGACGAAAATGGCAATCTAGTAGCCGATGCGACAGAGAGACTGAATTTATGGAAAAACTATTTCGATAAGTTATTAAATGTACGCGAAGCCCCCGTTGAAGGTAATCTCGGTGAAATCCACACTGCTGATCTATTAATTGATGATCCTACTGATATAGAAATAGAAATGGCCATAAAGAAGTTAAAAAATAACAAAGCCGCGGGCGTCGACGACCTACCATCAGAACTGATAAAAAATGGAGGCCCTTGCCTCACAAGGCAAATTTGTAAATTAATACGCGCAGTTTGGAAAACAGAACGCATGCCGGAGGAATGGAATACCTCTATTATTATTCCTATCTTTAAAAAAGGCGATAAAAAGAATTGTAACAATTATCGGGGAATTTCACTTGTGCCTTCATGTTATAAGATCCTGTCCAATGTAATCTTAAGTAGACTAACTCCTTTTGCCGAGGAAATCATTGGGGATTACCAGTGTGGATTCCGCCGAAACCGATCTACAAGCGATCAAATGTTTACAATTAGACAACTGTTAGAAAAGGAATGGGAATTTAATGAAGTAGTGCATCAGCTATTTGTCGATTTCAAAAAAGCTTACGACTCTATTATACGCGAACGAATGTACTGGATCTTAGAGTTCTTGGGTGTACCAAGAAAATTAGTGAGACTTATCGAAATTTGCTTAAGCGGCAGTAGGGGTAGAATACGTGCAAACGGAAGTTTATCGGAAGAGTTTTCGATCCGCGATGGCCTGAAACAGGGCGATGCACTTTCGTGCGTCCTTTTTAACTTAGTTTTAGAATACGTGGTTAGGCAAGTGCAGGCGAATCCGACCGGTGCTACCCTCAATGGGGTAATACAAATTCTTGGATATGCGGATGATCTCGACTTACTAGGGGATGATAAAGAAACCGTAGCTAAAAACGCAGAGATCTTGATCACAAAAGCCAAAGATATTGGTTTGGAAGCTAGCGAATCAAAGACAAAATATATGACCGTCGTCCGATCCGAACAAAGTAATGTAGGCGGGGATCTTATCGCCGGAAATATGAAATTCGAAAGGGTTAACGAGTTTAAATACCTCGGGTCTATTATAACTAGAAAAAATAATATTAAAACGGAAATCAACGCACGGCTGCACGCTGGCAATGGGTGCTACTATGCAGCAAACACACTACTAAAATCGCGATCGCTATCTAGAAACATCAAAGTAAGAATTTACAAAACAATAATAATGCCGGTCGTTATGTACGGGTGTGAAACGTGGGCGCTGACGAAAGGAGAGGAGAATAGGTTTAGAGTTTTTGAAAATAAAGTACTTAGAAAAATCTATGGTCCAAAGAGGGACGAATAGACTGGTGAATGGGGGAAACTGCATAATGATGAGCTGCACGCCCTCTACGGGTCAGCAAATATTAATAGAGTAATGAAAGCGCGTAAATTAAGATGGGCGGGGCATGTAGCAAGAATGGGCAATGAAAGAACAGTGGCGCAAGTTTTAAGAGGGAAACCGATTGGCAAGAGACCTCTAGGCAGACCGAGAATCAGATGGGAGAAAAATGTAAGGGATGATCTAAAAGAACTAGGGCATGATTACTTAAACTGGATGGAGGATGCACAGGATAGAGATGCGTGGCGGTTTCGGGTAGACGAGGCGATCAACTTTCGAGTTCGAATCGCTAATTGATAATAATATACGAACAGCGTATTTCAGCTCTCTAGACTTCAATAAATGAATTAAGTTATAAACGAATTGATTAAATTGTATAAGAATAAACGAGAAATTCCCTTTCGGTTTAGTTAGAATAGGAAAATCATTTATTTTAATCTCTAAAAATTAAGTTTAATTATTTTTCAACCAAAAACAAATTATTAAATGATATAACTTTAATTTAATCATGCTCCGATTATTTGGGACTAACGGAAATTATTAAATTCCTAATTTACTTAACTATTCATTATTAATTACAAACAAATAATTACGAAAAGGCGCTCTATTGGATCTAGCAGTATGCTGTTTGCGGAAAAATGAAGTTAGCTGAGCGCCAGGAAACATATTCAAATATCATTAATATTATATAATAACTACTATTTTTAATGACTAATTAAAAAATGTAATATTTTAGATTAAAATGGCGTGAGCGCTCGAGGTAGGAAGAGCGAGCACGGAGCACGGTGTCCCCGCCGCTCAATTGCGATCGCATTGCCGGGGTCGGGCTAATCAGCCGGCCAGCAGCCGCTCCCTCTTCCACCAAGAGCTCTCACGCCGGGCTGCCTGCTTACAGCCAGCGACTGGCAGAGTCAGTCGTCTACGAGTTTTAGCCAGGAGAAGCAGCATCTGCTCGGCTCTCCTAAAATAAAAGAGTTAGCAAATTTATAAAAGTACGAAGTGTTCTCTTACGAACGCCTAGGAAGTGACAGGCGTCCTTCCTCTCAACATCTATCGTGATTCGGGCTCAGGGTTCGGGTGAAACAGTGAATTATCGGTGCACTGTATTTAGAGTATAATAATTTCGTGACTCTCTTTTTGATTAATTTCGTTTCCCGGTCACAGGTAAATTCAACGTTCCGTTTTTTTAAACCCTAGTATACCTTACGCATGGCGTCAGGCCTTTTGGCTGAGTCCCGTAATTTGGGCTCCGGGATTGTTCGTGTCAGATGAAAACATGTGTTCCAGCCGCGTTCTCTTCCGCAGGTTTTTCGATTACGCGGGTAAATTCCGTTTCCTTGTTCGTGTTCGGAATCAAATTAAATTTACGCGTTCGTTCTTTCAATTTTAGTATACCTTGCGCATGGTTTCAGGCTCTTCTGGCTGAGTCCCGTGTTCTGAGTCCGTAAAGCCTTCGTCGCGTAGCGTTTTTCTTTCTTCGCGTTAAATTTGAGTGAAATAGAGGGCGGAAACCCACATATGTCGAGAGGAGGCATCAAACGTTAGCGTTCCTGCTTGCCCGGTCGCCTTCGTCGACAACATCCAGGGTACAATAGATTTAAGACTTTCACGATGATCCATTATAATAAATTTAAATTAAAAATTTTAAGATTTTTCGGGTTTCAATCGTGTGCGAAACTATGAATGTTGCCGACGTTTCGTGAACATTGCAGTTCACTTCTTCAGGGCTGACCTGAAACTGAAGTTTCAGGTCATGTTGTTCTTATGTATGTATTCTCTATGATGCCTGTGATTGGCCAGAGCGCCCCCTGGTGTGGGCTGGTTGAACTTGATTGGCCAATCAAGTCTTTTTTAAAAACTTGGGAGGAAGGAAAGCCAAATCGTATTGGTATTATATCTATTGTCCCTATTGATGTTATTAGGGTGTTTTAAGATTTCGATTGCTTCTCTAGGTTTTCTTGGAAATTTATTGTACGTTTTTGCGATTACGGTGGTTTTTTCAAATAAAATGCTATGCCCTGTTTCAATATGATGCTCCGCTACTGCTGATTGCGTGAAATGTTTTAGCCTGACTTTACTCTCATG
>CAKNYM010050080.1:182003-203081 GCA_932195095.1 Andricus curvator
GTTAAAGATTTTAGTTTCTAGATTTTCCATGAAGATGTTGGCTATTATAGGTGAGATTGGAGATCCCATTGCTGCTCCTGAGGTTTGTTCGTAGAATTTGTTATTGAAAGAAAAATAGGTATTAGTGAGACAGTGTTCTATCAATGGTGTGAGATTGGAGGGGAAGTTTGCAAAGGATTTGATAATATCGATTGTATCAGAGATTGGTACTTTTGTGAAGAGAGATACTACGTCGAAACTCGCTAGGATGTCTTGGGGTTGAATGTGAATCTATTGTATTTTTCTGATGAAGTTAAAAGAGTTTTGGACGTGTGTGATGGAGTTTCCTGTGAAAGGATTCAGTTTTTTGGCGAGAAAGCGTGCTAGGTTGTAAGTTGGTGAGTTTATTGCGCTGACGATCGGTCTAAGTGGGATGTTATTTTTGTGAATTTTTGGGAATCCATTAAGTTTTGGAGAGATGGGATTAGTAGGTTTTAATTTAGATATTGTTTCGCTGTCAAGATTTGAGGACTTTAGAAGGGTTTTTGTTTTTCTGACTATTGTTTTTGTAGGGTCTTTTTTAAGTTTTTTATATGTATCGTCAGTGAGAAGGTCCATGATTTTGTTGTTAATCACACGATTGAAACCCGAAAAATCTTTAAATTTTTAATTTAAATTTATTATCCAGGGTACAAATCCACCGCAGGGGAAGTACCTCTGCCGCACGGTCTAGTTGCTTCTCCAGTCGAGGATCTACTGTTTCTGGGAACGCTCTCGCTTCGGGCCCCATTGACTTCTCGCAAGTATACGATTCGGCTGTACCGCTACAACCTTCCGTGCCATTCCGGGCACCTTCGTCACGCACACCGTCGCCAACTTACCTGAAGTTCACGATTTTCTCGTACCCACTACCCCGCGAGGCTCTCTTCCTCCGACAACGGGTAAGTGGTTTCAAGGTAGTACGCACTCTGCTACCCCCGAAATTAATAACCAAACGAATACCAGTGACGGTGAAACCCTCTTTTTCACCGCCGACGGTTCACCCGAAACTTTTTCTCCGTCCTTGTTAGGTTCGCCACCAGCCAAGCGGGCCAAACTCTTGAAGCATTACACCTTTCCGCGCCGGAATCTCGGTTTTCAACCTGTTTCTAACTTTTAACTGACAAGGCGACCCTCTCGCCGCAATTAATTTTTTGGACAACGTGAACTTCTCACCGCTAAACTCGGGAATGACAAAACGAATCTCTTGCCGCTAGTAATCATTCTTCTCTCAATACAAGGAATTTCTCGCGTTGCTAAAAAAAAAACAAGGTCCGCTAAGGCGGACCCAGAACACATAAGGGTAAGCCACTACCTCCATCGAGTAACAACGCGGACTGCATACGCTTCATCTCACCGCCTATGTCCATAAACGGCCTCACGGCCTGGTAAGCATTTATTCGTCCACAGGGGGCTAAGCGAATATACTTACCCCCGCCCACCAGCCAAAGAGACCAGCCTCGGTCGATGGCCCGCTTCGATGCCTTTCTCGAAGAGAGAAAACAGCCGCAGCGCTCAGAACCCACCTGTCGGACTAGCTTATCCGCACCCAGGGGACAATAAGAAACCTAACCTCAAACCAACCTTCCTTCTCAACCCCTTTCCCTGTCTTTTCTTCCTTGACACCAACAACTCGCAGTCAAATTTTCTTTCACTCGCTTCGCTAACGAGTCGAAACCATCAACTCCCTCCCCCCCACCGCACTGATCAATTCACCCTCTAAATCCGTGGCAGACATCAATGTGTGTGCTTCTGTAAGGAAGGCAGTTTTATGTATGAAACCTATCAGTTTTATGTAAAATCAATTATTTCTTTAGCTTGGAGAATTTCATTTTCCGAAAAATCTAGGCATTTTTTATACAGCTTTGTATGGTGCAAAAACTGTTATGAATCATTCAAAGAATATTTAAATACATACTTCATAATCAGAAACTGATCGTCTTAAAGCTGAAGTAGTGATAATTTTATTAATTCATTCAATAATTGAATGTTAAACTGGAGAAATATTTTGTTTTTAGAATTTCCTGGATGGAATGATGAAAAAATAATAAATTCATTTCAATGAATTAGTTGAGTGTCAGTTATTTCGGTCACCAATCAATTAATGAACTTTTGTCAGATATGTTCTATTAAATTTTATTGAATTTGGTGGTATCTATGGAAGCGCACGTATTTAAAAGATTTCTTTCGCGTCAATAAAGCTGGGTAATATTTACAAGTTACGCAATACGATCTTTATTTGGTTTCAACACAGCTGCAAATGTCAATCTCATGCGTTCATAAGAAAGTGAGGTGAAAGAAATTAATTGTGCAAATAATTCTAATATTTTTTATTTTTATTTGCTTTTCCTATTTAGAAGTCTCACAGTATCGCCTTCTTATCGTTTCAATAAAGTTTAAACTGTTACACAATCAATTTTTTGTATCGAACTCTTCTACTTGCCACGTCTCATATTCCTGCCATATTTGTGAAATTAAAGTATATCATATATAGCAAGAATGCAAGATTTGAAAATGAAGATTTCGGTTGAAAACCCAGCAAAGGTAATCTCCTAAAAGTTTGTCAAGGTTGAGGTGTATAATTTTTCACGGATTTTTGTTTACCGAATCAAAAATTT
Organism: Andricus curvator; assembly: GCA_932195095.1. Lineage (NCBI taxonomy): Eukaryota > Metazoa > Arthropoda > Insecta > Hymenoptera > Cynipidae > Andricus > Andricus curvator. Next base: position 184,640 of record CAKNYM010050080.1, read on the forward strand.
GCAAGCAAAATCCTTCGTCACGTCACGATATATACGAGTATGACGTGCAACAAAGATTTCGATTTTGGGTCGGTTACAGCGACCGAAAGTCTATGAAACATAATATGCTTTTGTTAATGAATAAGCTTTTGTAATACCTGTGCATCACCAACTGTCCCATATCTGACTAATTTTAGCAGAAATTTCGGTACCAAACAATTTTCATGTCTGATCTTACATAAAGTGCAAAATAGAAAGATAATTATGGTTAGTAGTAATAATCATATTAATACAACAAAATCTACCTGAATGTTAATATTACTTCTATTATATTACACGTACTAGATAAAACCATGAAACCCATGCATGTGAGGAACAGAATGATGGTATCCATTGATTTAAGATAGATACAGCGATGAAGAATTGCGCAGTAATTTTTAAAGATTTTTGTCAACGTTATCTGTGAAACGTTTGGAATATACTTATATAATAACCAGCGGGCCGATTATCTCAGATCCCACTTTTCCTTCAGCATCCACAGGTTGTTTATTTTACATCTTGAAATTTTTTTTTATCAGCAAGATTTATCGTCCATTGAACCTTCAGATATTTCCGTTTCCAGATTCTCCGACATTCGGCGAGCGAAGAAGCATGACTATAATGACATGAGAGATCGAGAGGGTTTGACCCCACCCTTCGAAATTCATGAAACATGTACACAATATACAAATTCTTTCCGGTGTGCTGCTGAGAATCCCCCTCACCAGAAATTTCCTCCTAATTCAAATTCCTTTTCGAGAAATTTCTCAGGCTACGGCCTTGCGTAAAAGAAATATTTTCGGTAAGTCTAGTTAAATTGGAAAGAGCGATCGCGCTCCACTACGGAATTTCAACCTTTTTTAAAGCCCTGCTTTTGGGATACTTTTGGTCTATACCAAATTGCAAAAATTAATTTCTAAGAAGCAACCTCTATCTCCCAATCTCTTAACCAGTTTTTAGCTTACTGCCAATAATAATATTAATTATCTGAAAATAACCCTAAGACCTACCCCTAATTCAAAATTTAAATATCAAACCAGGACAAGAAATGTGATTTAGAAGATATTGATTTAGGCAGGCTTCACAAAACAGAGACAAGAAATTTTCAAATTCAAAAAATCACACCAGTCGCCATCGCTAGACTCTATACTATACCCATAAAACCAGAGTAATATTGAGAAAAAAAATCATCCATGGTGCATTTAACCAAACCCAACTAGGCTTTCTTCAACTGACACAGCCAGCAAATATGAAATAATAAATAATCAACCCAGACACATATCCAAGACTTTCGTTCATATCCTGATCGACATGATCATATTTAAAAAACACAAAAAATAGCCTCTGGTAAATTTAATGAACCCTGTTTCAGCTGCCTCTAAGTTAAACAACCAAAAAGATTTCAAAATTAAAAATTGTCAACCCAGATAGTTTCCCAAGACGCTAGTTTATATCGTTATACCCACAGTGATGTTTAGCAACCCCAAAAGATAAACCCTATACAAATATGAATTTTCGACAAAATGAGGGAATTTTCAACTCAACCAGGTAACTGTGCAAGCAGAAATGGAATAGTTAAATTTTCATTTAAAAAATCTGCCCGCTTGTTCTGTGTACTTTCTCTACATCTGTGCACAGAGCTGTTAAAATTGAGGATCAAAGCGTCGACAATTTTATTTTATGGATTGTGAATTCTCTTTTGCTAAGGCTCCTATGGCTTGAAGAACACATTCCCATCACGTATCTCGTTCTTCGCACTCGATTTTGTCCAAAATATAAACTTTCCTACATTGAGTTCAACACTTTTACATCCAATGTATATATTAAATTTAATTATGTACCTTGGCCTGGGATTTCTTATTCAGATATTGCAAAATATAGCACAAATATTATTTATCATGATAATTTTAATATTTGTTCCTTACTTTTCATTAAATTCAATTCTCATCAACTTATGTCCTTTTTTCATAAAAATTTTTTCATTTCAAATTTTATTTTTACGATTTGCGTCGTTTTTCCGACAAAGTTAATTTTTTTTTCTCATGTATTCTTATAACGGAAGTTTATAATAAATTTGTTGATCTTTTTATTTAAACACTGTTGTCTCTTAATTTCTTTTCGTCTCTTGTGCCGTTTTTCCAAAAATGTATTGTTTTTATTTGTATTCTTATTTTCTGCAAATGAAAGAAAACCTACTCGTCCTATATAAAAATTATTAATAACAAATTTGTAGATATATTTTGGGTGAACAACGGTCGTCATTTTTTTTCGTACCTTGTGTCGTTTTTCCAAAAATATAATTTTTAAATTTTTAATGTTATTTTTCACGACTAAAAACCTACTCTTGTCTACTTGTTCTTTTCGTAGCTTGTGTTGATTGTTTAAAAGTTACTTTTTTTATGTTTAATGTTGTTTTTTCTAATGAAACAAAAACTACGCGTCCTATCAAAAAGTGATTGATAACAAATTTGTAGATCTTTTTGGGGTATATAATTTTTATCGATTTTTTCGTTTTTTTTTTAATTTTGTAAATGCTGGTAAAAAACTTAAACAAAGATTTGAAAAAATAAAAACTAACTCTAGTAACTTTTCTCTTGTCGACAAAAGTCATACAGGCACAGAGGCATACAGGCAGACAGACAGGCAGGGACATTTGCGAAAACCTGTTTTTCAGGTTCAGAAGGTCTCAAAACGTGGACGTTTGACAACAACAAAAATTCAAATAGAGTAGTTGAATTTCAATAAAAAATAGTGTATTGTGCTACAAATGCGGAAAGTAGGCAGTTCCACACGACTGTGAAGTTTGCTGTACGAGCCAGAGGCGGATCCAGGGGGAGCCGGAAACGAACGAAAATCAGTCGATGGTAAGTTCTGTAAACTTCACAAGAGTTGCAACTGTCTACTTTCAGCACCTGTTGCACAAGATATTTTTTATAATAAATGCAGGCAATTTTAGATTTGAGAAACAACCAAACCAAATTTTTTGGAAATTTATGGTAATTTTTGGAAATTTATAGTAAAATTACTAAAAATTAACAAAAATTTTAGGAAATTGCCGGTGAATTTGTAAATTGCCAAAAATTTCCACAAATTTAAGTTATCCAAAGCTTTTTGGAAGGAATCCAAAAATTTTGCGCAAATTTATTGATAATTGATTTGAAAAAATTTCCGCAAATTTCTGGAAAGTTGATAAATTACCGGAAATTTCGGGTATCCAAAAATTCCCGAAATTTTTGGTAATTTATCGGTAATTTTTCGGTACTTTATGGTAATCTATCAGTCATTTATGGGAACTTATCACTCCGAGCTTGATCAATCACTAGCCACTACTCACAATCAGTCTCTCTAGCGTGAAATCATAATGAAGTGAGGTTATTATTCCAGCAGTCCTGGAAAGTAATTCTAAATCGAAATGCGCAAGCGCAACAGTAATAAACAGTAAACTTGTTCAAAAAGCGCAAGCGCAACATCTAGAAAAAAGTATTTTTATAACTGATTTTTACCGCGGTTTTGAAATGGGTCACGTCTCGCACCCAATATACGCCTCGAAAGGCGAAAATTACGTGCATGTGTTACGAAAAATTAACTTTAAAACAAATCAAAAGAATTTCAAACAAAATCGCTAAATTTTCAGCCAAAGAACAGTCAAGAATAATCTGATACTTCAAAGAATTATAAATATTTTAGGGTATTTTTCAAACAGTCAAGGAAGTTTTAAGAGATTTAAAAATATTTAAAAGGCATTTATTTAAATGAATTATCAGAGATTTCAAACGATTTTAAATTATTTGAAATATTTCACGGTTTTTTTTTTATTAGATTTTAATAATTTGAAGTGATTCCAAATTAATTTTGAAGACTTTAAAAATTCCTATGTTAATATAAAAATACAAAAATTTAATTTTTGATTTCCAATATCGATTTCTGGGTCATGGAGATTTTGTTGGTTACATTTTTGTCACAGGAAACTTTTTAGGTAGCCGGAAAAATTGTTGACTCTGCTTGTGTTGTTTTTCCAAAAAGTTAACATTTTTACTTTAAATGTATTTTCATAACAAAACTTTATAAACAATTTGTCTCTCGTGTGGTTTTACCAAAAACTTAATGTTCTTATTTTCAATACTGTTGTTTACGAATTAAACAAAAACCACGGGTCCTATAAAAAAATTTTATTCGTGAGAAATGTGTAGCTCTTTTTTGGGTAAGCAACTTTTTTCTCTCAATTTTTTTCATAGCTTGTGTCGTTTGTCCAAAAATTTGGCTCTTTCATTTTTAATTTATTTTTAATGATTAAAACCAGAACTACGCATCCTATCAAAAATTGGCTGCTGAAATTTTTTCAGATCTTTTTTAAATTGCACAATTTTTGTCTATTCAGTTTTTTTGTACCTTGCGTTGTTTTTCCAAAAAATGGAATTTTTTTTATTGTTAATGCTTTTTTTTACGAATAAAGCAAAAACAACGCATCCTATAAAAAAATGATTAATAGAAAATGTATAGCTCTTCCTTAAATTAACAAATTTTCTCTTTTTATTTTTCTCATAGCTTGTGTCGTTTGTTCAAAAATTTTATTTTTCATTTTCAATGCTGTTTTTTACGAATAAAACAAAAACTACGCGTCCTATTACAAAGTGATTGATATAATGTTTGTAGCTTTTTTCGAATGCACAATTTTTGTTTGTTAATATTTTTTCGTATCTTGTATAGTTTGACCGCAAACTGGAATTTTTTATTTTTCCATATTTTTTGGTGCCGTCAAAATTTAAATTTTCGATTTTTAGAGAAAATTCAAAAAGTTGTTACGACAATCTTGCAAGGTATTCAAAAAGCCACGTTTTCCTCTTCTTGACTTTTTTTTTATTTCGTGCGTTGGTTGGCTTACAATTTTTATTTCAGTTTTTTTTTTTAATTTTGTAAATGCTGTAACTCTGGCAATTTGTTTTTTATAAAAAAAAATCAATAAGATACTATATTTGTTGTTCTGAGTACTACAAAGAACTGTACATAGAATTTTCAAATCCTAAAAAAAGTAGTATCAAGAACTTCTGGTGGACTACATTCCTACTGAAAAAGTGCAACTTGTCCAACCCAAGGAAAGGGAGGCGAATAACTTGTTTGAACATGCTGTATAAAATCTTTACAGCTGTCCTAAACAACAGGATTTTTCGAAGAATTGAGCCTATGTGGAGAGAGGCGTACAAACAACGTGGCTCAAAAAAAAGGTGTAGCGGGCTATCGAGAGAACCTGCTAATTGACAGGTGCGTCTGCAAAGACTTAGCAGCCCATCAGCGTGTCCTGTCAATGGCCCGGATTGACTACGGGAAAGCTTTTGCTTCAATCTCTCATAGACTTATCATCTGTCTGTTGAAAAGCTTGAAAGCGCATTCACACATAGTGAGATGCATAGAGAGATTGATGACCTTTTGGAAAATTAGATTCACTAACTCATCTCGAAATTATGTTGTGACAACAAGCAACGTCACCTTCGAAAGGGGCATCTTGCAGGGCGATACCATGAGCTCTCTGCTGTTTTGCATCACACTTCTGACTCTTTTTCTCGCACTAATCAATTTACCGGGATAACTCTGAGGTGACACTGACCGTCGCGAGCATAAGGGCACTCATGTAGTTTATATGGATGACCTGAAGATCCATCCTTCTCGTGGCAGCAAACTTCAGCTTGCTTTAAATTTCGTCAAGCAGTACACATGAGAGATTGGTATGGACTTTAGATTGGATAAATGCCAAGATTAATCTGAAGGAAAGAAAGATTATTGGCGTTGCGGATGACCGTGACCTAGTGGATCTAAGTGTTATTAGACATCTTGCCAATGGAGAGACCTGTACATACCTCGGCGTGCCTTAAAGCAGCATTGAGGACATAACATCAGTGAAGGGAGTCTCTGCGAAGTAGATACAAGCATCTTCTTCGACAGATTGGGTATTCAAATCGATCCGCGTTGAATAAAGTATCTGCGACTGACATGCTTACCGTCCTGGTTCTACTCTACTCGTTTGGGGTGGTTCAGTGGACGAAGAATGAGCTTACGGCCCTTGATATCGCCACAGGTAAGATCAAGCGTATGCATTAGAGCTTGCATATCAATTTGTCCATTCCACGGTTATACATCTGACGCCGCCAAGGTGGACGCTGCCTTCTAAATCTCCAATATCTTCATAACCGAATTATTCTAAGTACAGGTCACATCATTGCAAATGACAGAGATCCTCTCCTAAAATTGGTCAGGAAACACAAGATGATTGTCGAAGGAGCGTTCCTTTGCAAGGCCGCGGAGCAGGCAGCCGAGATCCTTGGCCTACATTTCAACATCAGGAGTGAGGAAAGTGCATTACTGCATCAAGCAGATGTTGAAAAATTATGTCAACAGCTATTCGACACGAAAATGCTCAGAAACTTGCACAGAAATGTAGAGAAATAGTTCTTGCCGAATGAGAAAACTTTTGCTTTTCTCAGATCATCAAGGCTTAATTCAGGTAAAAAGGGTTCCATTTTCACATGCCAGGATAATGCCATTTCCACTTTAGTATACTGTGACCGCATTTTATTTCAAGAAATTTCCAGCGATAGGTGCCCTGCCCTGCCAAACGCTCCGAGCGAGATAGAGTCAATTATCCAAAACGAGAAGTGCCACATTTTTGGGAACGACGATTTTCGGACAGCAGTCTCCGTTGCACACTCGAGGCCTGACATCGATGTCTAAGATTTTGTGATAAGAACTATACTCATGGTCGAATTTTCGGCTCCGGCTGACTACACCAGCACTGCCAAGCAGAGGGCAAAGGAGGAGAGGCATCGAGACCCTGAAAGGGAGCTGCAACGACTGTACCCAAAATGTTCAGTTAAAGTAATTGTCCTTGTGATGGGTGATCTCGGAGGTGCAAAACCATCACTGGTTCGAAACCTTGAAGCCATACCCGCTTGCCAAAAATATGGCAATGTACTTGCGAAGTGGATGCAGAAATCTGTCATTGTTGGGTCGTTTCGTATCCCTAAGATATATGATGGTTTTGCCGGCCTATCATTGTGATTTCATCGTGCCCTGTGACAACATATCTCACCGTCGTGAGACGTGGCTCGAGGTGTGATTAACCGGGGTTCTACTGGGAGCCGGCGTCATTAGAATATGGCAGTTGCACCCAGTGTGACCCTTCAACGTGTTCTTCATCATTCACCCTTTTTATAAATCACATGTTTGAAAATTGTATAAACAACCACCACAGGGTCCCACTGGGTGCAACTGCCATCTAAAAATGACAACGGCTCTAAGAAGAATAGCGGTAAATGCCACCAGGAGCCACGTCTCACGACGCAACCGTGAGATGAGTTGTCACAGGGCACGATGAAATCGCAACGACAGGCCGGCGAAACCCTCATGTGTCTTGAGGATGCGAAGCGGCCCAAGGATGACAACTTTTTGCACTCATCTCGCAAGTCCCTTAGCATATTTTTGGCGAGCGGTTACGGCTCCAAGGTTTTGAACTAGTGATAGTTTTGCACTTCCGAGAGTACCAATCACAAGGACAATTACAGTAACTCGTTGCAGCTCTCTTTTAGGGTCTTCATACCTCTCCTTTTTTCCTTCTCCATCACAGATGTCTAATCCAATCCTAATGGACTTTAGTTCATGACAGTATGACTGCTTGGACGTTAAAGACAACAAACAGGGGTGGTTCCTGTGTTTATATATGGTCGGTGATTGAGTATAGTATCTCTTGCTCTTTCAGGGGTAGAAATTACACGTACTACTTAATTGATACTTGATGCACCTAGTCCGACACGTGTGGTTACAGCATGGCTGACTATTCACGTAATCTTTCACTTGTGCACTGCATTTTGTGCATTACTATCAAATGAATAATAGGTTGTTTATGGATCTCTAACATTAGATTATAGTGGTTGATGCACATGTGTATACTTATTATCCCTATACCAAATTTAGCTTTATAATTATTGTCCAGTATATCGGGTTTATAAGTATATACATATGATAGTTAGTTGTAATGTAGGCGGGTGGGCCCGTGAGTTCCCACCCCTGGCGCTCAAGCTATAAAGCATATTGTGCCATACCCGTGTTTATTCTCAAGGCAGTACTCCGAATCCGGCCATCTTTCGCCGAATGTTTTTGGATATCGGTGGGTTTCGTTGTTACCAACGTTCTGAGATTATACCTCTCAGGTGCCAGGCATACCTATTGCACAGTAAATTACGTCCTCCTTTGTTGATCAGGCAAAGTGCTCCTCACCCACTCCGCCATTCGGCAGCCTCTCTGGCAGGCCGCAGAGAGGGGATACGGCCAGATTAGGGTGGATGGAGCGGTCCCTCTGAGGCCATCTGTTAGATGCACATATTCGAAGCACTGACCTGGTGTGTTATGTAAGTGTATATGTGTGTTCATTACTCAAAAATTCGCCAGCGACCGCGGAGCAAGAGTTCCCCGTAGGAGCCTCAAGCGCAAAAAGATCGCTGACTCAGTTTTCGAGTCTTCTCAAAATCGACTTCGACCCCCAAGGCTAGTCCCCTCGACATGGAGCCTACACCTTGGTACGTAACCAGCTTTTTCTGAGGGGACCTACAGTTTAAGGTGGGCTCCGAACCACCGAAGCCCCGGTAGAAGTCCGAAGCGCTATCGTCTGAGCCACCGAGGCTTCTATATACATATGATAATATAATTGATTATCCTACATCGATAAAATCCATTCTTTGTTCCATTCATTATCCGACAATCGGTACATTATCGGTCACCATCGGATCTGTTATCCACCCATGATATCGCATTATAATTGCCTTGTGATTTCTAGTTTAAAATCAGTTGTGCGATTATCATAGTTAGATACGCAATCTGGTGAAATGCGCCTGATTATATTTAAGAAACTTGTCTCTTAATTTTCCTGAAGTCAAGGGGTTGCGTCCATTCAGGCGTTATAGCAAAATTTAAAATTTTCGGATGTAATAATATTTGTAAAATTGAAATCTGACTTTAATTTCCTTTTCACGAGAGACGAAAGTTTGAAACAATATTTACTGAAAGTGGTAACAGAGTACCGGAAGCAAGTTCCTGACTGCATTAAGTCTACATTGTCCCGTTAGATGATATAATCAGTTATTTTTTTATGGTCTTTTTAATCTTTATATATGTTTATTTTCATCGACGAGACGTATTTTCTCCAGGGGAGAGGGGTACGGGTGGCTCATAATAAAATATGTGCAATTCCTAATTTCTCTTTCACGCTTTGTAATAAACTTCTTGTTGTAATTTAAAATAACCTCTTCTAGGCACGGTGGGCAGGAGTCAAATTTTATTCAAGTTGAAATGTCAACCAAAACGGTTCTGGCAAACTGATAGGTAATCATTAGCAGAACCATAATCCATATTGCATGAAATCCTAGCTGATAATTTTTTTTTATGATTTACGATGATTATTTCCAAGAATTTGCATATTGACGCATTTTCACACGTATTTTACTCATTTTGCATAAAAATTGAATTGAAGGTACTTCTTCATTTGACGCGTACTCTGAGCCACTACTATCGTTTTCGTCGATCGAAAAATCACTTTCTTTATCTAGTTCTGGAGATTTTATACCTTCAGTATCATTATCAATACTGGGTTGGCATTTAAGGGGTATTTCTATTTGACCGGACCAAAAAATCGATTTTTTTTTTGTTGATAGTATATAGTATGTGGAATTTTTAAGCAAAGGGATTTGTTTGGTTGGTACTTTTTAAAAAAGCTGCAGCAGGGTCAACTGCGCAGAGCGAAGAGTACTCAGCCGCACGCTGTGGAGGGCCGCCTCGGCTGTGACCGCAGGCAGGTCATAAATGTGTATAATAGAGTCATTGTCCGTCTCAAATAGGTTTTCCTTCCCCAATACGATGTTCCGAAAGCATTTATAGATTTGTATCTAAGTTCTAGTCAAAACTTTCAGTGTTAGGTCGGAATTTCCAGTGTCAAGGTACATGTTGAGCAAGTCGTTTTTCTCAAAACACGATTTTTTTAAATGGCTGACATGATACCGTCAAAACCACTGGGCCGCTTAAGATCAAATTTGGAGGATATATTTAGCAGATGATTGGCTATAGCCCTAACAATAATAAATGTAAAATAATGATTTTTTAATTCTAAGCCAGTCAAAAACTACCCCCAAAGAAGTCAAAATTCGCAAACAAAATTTCAAATGGGCGCCATTTTGTCAATTTTCAATATTTTTCATTTGTTTTAGTCCCGGCTATAGCCGTGCTCGTATATTTTGAAAATCTCTTCGATTTTTCTGTTTCGGATGACCTGGAGCAGCTGAATCATGTCAGCCAAGTGAGGGTGTCGTTTCCGGGACACATTTTTTGATATGCTACAGCGCCCCCTATTATGAAAAACGCCTGAAAAAAGCTCGGTCAAATAGAAATACCCCCCTTAACTTGATCAACTATAACGGGAGCCGTCATTGATGAAGCATGGTTATATACATTTTTTTTCTGTTTTTTATGTTGATGCCTTTAATATCATTTAAGCAAAAGTAACAGTACTCTGCGCTACTAGGTTTTCTCCAAATTGCTGGAGTGATGATTTTGATGTTCTCTTTATTTTTTTCCGCCTTCCATCGATACAACATCTTTTTGCACGAGTTACAAATAACACGCGGAACCCAGCTATTATGTTGATCAATCTTTGAATTGAAAATTTCTTCGTATAAGTTGCAAATATTATCGTCAATCGTTTTTTGCGAAGATTTCACTCCATATTTGAAACAAACGTAACAAAAATTGTCGTGATTCGGATTCAGATTCAGCGACCCCAAAAATATATAGTAAACATGGTCTGACCTCCAGACCCGAAAAAAGATTTTTTTTTGCTAAATAACTAGTACCAAATTTCGGTAATTTTTTAAATTAGAAATATAATTCGGATGGTTTCTGAACTTTATTTCATGAGATCTTGAATCATGATTATCAGACGTAAACCTTTTGTCAAGGCTATAATAACGCAATCACTTTGATTTTGTCAGAGAATCCCTGTAAATATCAAACAAGCTACGCAATTTCGCCCTGAAATTTTTATTTCCTAGTCACTCAAGATTTACTGCACTTTTTTTATTGCTTTGCCATTGAGTGAATATGAATGTCATCAAATTAATGTGAAGCCATAAGATCTTCGCCAACTGTGTTTTATTTGATCAGCTGCTTTTCTGAAAAATAATTTTTCTTGCAATCTTTATCACGTAATATTTTTAACAACATTGAAAATCAATTTATTAAAAATTATATTATAAATTTGAAGTCTAGCAGATAGAATAAAGGATTATAATAAAATTAAGAAAACGTCAATATCGGTATAATTGGATTAGTATTTTAATCCTTTTTCATTCTGCAGATTGTAGAAAAGTAGCCGCAAATACAAAGTTTTTTTGGACATTTTTTGAAAATATATACCCGAAATTATTCATTTTTAAGTTCATCAAGTTCATTTTACAGATAAAATTGTGCACTGTTTATTAAATTAGCCCTTATGATTCTCGATATACTTTGCTCGATGTGTTTCAATAAAAGTGAAATTAAAAAAAAAAATTTAAACAATAATATTTAAGATTTTAGGGTAATTTTTTTTATTTCGAGAGTTTTATCAAAAATTTTGGGGAAAAATCGAATCGTTTAAGAATCATTTAAACTTATAAGTTTTGAAAAAATTTCAAAAATTATTTGAAATTTGAAAATATTTTTAAAAAAGGATTGTTAATGATTTTTAAGCTTTATAAACATTCTAAAAGAATTCAAGACGATAATTTTTTTTTGGTAAGATTCCCGGTAAAATTTGAAATGATTTCTTATTTTGACAAACTAATTTTAAGAAAATATATCAAAAATATTTTCAAACATTTAAAAAGATTGACAAAATTGCAAAAGAAGAATCTGAAAGATTTGCAGGTTGAAAATTAATATATTCTGATAAAGGATTCAAGTATTTTCTTGAAAACTCGTTTAATGATTTCTTATCTTGTTGTAATCAAAATTTAATAGTACTAAATTAAAATTTGTTCTTGTTGTGAAAAAAAAATATTTAGAGGTGGCGCAAGCCCCATGAAGTTTAACACGTATTTCCGATAAGAAAAAAAGACGTTTCTGTAAATTTTATTCAGAATCGTCAATATTAGCTGGATCGAGTTGAAACTAAACATTACTCTTTACAAAATAGCCTTATAGAATACGAATAAAATATTGCTTTTTAAATATCACCCCCATAAATCTGTTTTATAGGGTACCAAAAAGACCCCATAAGTGAAAAAATGGGTTTTGCGAGTTTTTTGCGCTAATTACGATTTTTTAAATGCAAATTGTTTCTTATGAATTTAATACTGCTTTTTGCTGATAATTAGATGTTTAAATAAATTTTTTATACAATTTAATATTATTTTTAGTCATTTTCTCTTAGAATAGAGATAGAAAGTCGCGATTTTTTCAAAAAATTTCCACTTTTTGTCCAATTTTCAATTAGAGTGAGGTAATGGTTTATTAATGTTAACGAATGTAATTGTTTCAACAATTAATTATAATTTATAATGATATATATTATTATTTAGTTGGAAATCAACTTTTCCGTTGAACATTCATATTTACCCGTTGAAATTCAACAGTTTTTTAAAGAAATCGCCTATTTGGTTTAAAAATTCTATAATTTGGTTGAAATTTTTTTTCTCTTTTGACTGAAAAATATTCCCTGGTTGAAAATCCAAATCTTGCGGCAAAAAGTCTTTTTTTATTTGTTTGAAAATTCATCTCCGTTGGTAGAAATTTGATTTTTTTTGGTTGAAAATCCAATTGTTGGGTTAAAAATAAATCTGTTTTCCTTCGGGTTTCAACTATTTTGTTCAAAATTCTACTTTCTTGGTCAAAGTAAAATACTTTGGATTTAAAATATAAATTAACCTTTTTGGTTAAATTCGACTGCGTTTTAATAAGAATTAAAATATTTTCTGTGTTGAAATATCAACTATTATTATAATTTAATATTATTATTATTATTCGAAAAATTTCAAATGATTTTTTATTGTAGAAATTAATTTTAAAAAAATATTTAAACAGACCTTAAAAAATTTTGAAAGATTGTCAAAATAAACAAATATAAAAATCTTGGAGATTTTGAGGCAATTTAAAACATTTTTAAAGTCTTATCAAACATTTGGGAAAATATCGAATAATTTAAAATGATACTCATGATTTTTCAAAAAATTTGAAAAGTGATTCAAAATTTTAAAATATATAAAAAAATTTAACACATTATGAACTAATTTTAAGAGAATGTATGACAATATTTTCAAAAATTTAAAAAGATTGACAAAATTGCCAAAAAAGAATTTGGAAGACTTTGAGACAATTTTTTTAATTTGGAAAGATTTTTCAAAATCTTAATTAATGGTATACTTAGGACTAATTCGAGTTAGTTGCACCAACAGAGATACATTCTCTGTTGGTGAAAATTTATTGTTTTTTTTTGTTTTGTTAAAACTGCAAACGTATGGCTTGAAATTAATCTGTTCTGGTTAAGGATTCAAATATTTTCTTGAAAATCCGTCTTTGTCAATAAACAAAATTGAACTAATAAAATTAAAATCTTTTTTGATTGAAATAAAAATTATTACTTTTTTTTTTTTGAAAATTAGTCTTTTTTTTATTCAAAATTTAACTACTCAGCATTGTAAAAATAATTAAACGAGTTTTTATATTGTTGCTAATTAAATTTGCACACTGTCGAAATTTCTAAAAAACAATTTCAATCTTCTGATTTTAATTGGCAGGGGAAGGGGGACATGCAAAAGGTTTTTAGTCAGAAGTCCTTGGAAAGAAATCTATTTTCGACAAATCCAACGTTATCTCTGTCAAGGCTCTAATTTTTACCTGGCTTCAAAATCATTCCAAGTTGTAGCTAGAATAATGTAAAAAATATTATAAATAATATTTAACTTCTTTTTCCAGAATGATCAAAGGCAAACTTAATTCCTTATTGATTAAAATTGAAGAAAAGTCTTATTTTTGCCTTTTTATACATTTAGAAATTTTTTCAACCCAAACAAATTTTAATTTAAATTCTTAAATTTATATCTATTTTTCAATTTGAAAAAAAAAATATTTTTCGTGGTATTCATAATTTTAAAGAGATTCTACATACTCGAGTGTCATCAATTGAGCGCTCTGTCTGAATCAATTATAAACGTTGAAATTTGAATTGTCAGTGTTTGAAAATGCAAATTCAACACTCAGAAATGTTAATATAAATCGTTCAATTATTCTATTGATTCTTAATAGTTTCATTTTTATTTTATTTATAGAAAAAATTGTTTCACAGCAACGTAAATATTTTTTCCAATCACATTAATTTTCAGATTCTTGTTTTAAAAATGTTGCAATTTCTAATAAACTTTTCAAATATTGTGTTTGAAATTTGTTGCAATCTTCTCTGAATTTAAATTATTTTTAAATCGTTTAGAAACTGATAAAACTTCCAAAAGACCTCTTGAAATAATTAAAAGTTTTTTCAGCATTTTTGAAAATCTGACGAAATTAAAAAAATTTTTTGACAAATCTTCCAGATTCCTTTTTGACATATTTCGTAATCTTCAAAACATAAAATTATTCTTTTGAAATAGAACTGGTACCCATGTACGTTTGGAAGTATTCAAAAACAGTTTCTCTGGAATTCGAAATACAAAAATTGATTATTGATCAATTGTAAAACTTATTAATAATTAAATTTGTTGCTGCAATTTTTAAAATTTCCATCAAAGAAGTGAAAGAGCGTAATGCCCTGAATCTTTTCAGAAATTTTGAATACTATCTCTTTTACTCAATAAAATTCAATCTTCAAAATAAAAAATCATTGCAAATTTTTCCAGGAATCTAAATAATTTTTATTTCCTTAAAATCTTTAGAAATTGTTAAAAATGTTCTTTTTTCGCAATCTTCAAAAATCTGAATTTTGTTTTACATCCTGAAAAATCTTTTCGAATTTTCAGTTGCTAATCCCTCCTTTTAAAACTTCTGAAACTTCGAAGTATCATTTAAAATGATTTGAATGTTACTTAAAATTGTTTTAAAATTCTGCAAAATGTCAAAAATTGCCTCAAAATCTTCTAGATTCTTATTCAACAATTTTGAAAATATTTTAAAGTCTTTTTATATATGCTCCCAAAATTACTTTTTAACAATTTTAATATTCCGAACTTTTTTGAGTATTCCGAAAATCGAGAACTTTTTCCCAAAAATATGTATTTTTTATCTTCCTAACTCTTAAATAGATTGATAATGATAATAATGAAATCGAAATTAAACTCATGTAAATCGTTAAATCTTTATCCAAATGTGAATAATTTTTAATACATTTTCTTTAATATTTTGTGGTCAAAAATTCGATGTATCTTGATCACGTAAAATGTTTCCTGTGTTAAATATTTAATAAAAAAAATTGCGAGGACCCGGAAATCAAAATTGGAAATTAAAAATTCGTATTTTCATGTTGATATAGGATTTTGAATATGCTCTAGATGTAGATTAGAAAAATTCTACAAACTTAATTTTTTTTCAAATCAGTCGCTAAAAATTAGTACAGAGTTTCTTGTAAGATAGTGAAATACGGCTGTGAAAAAATATAACTTTATTGTAACATTTTCAGCTTTATTGAAACAACACGAAGGATACATGTTGAAAGAAAAATAATAAATATTTCGACAATTTATCTATTCTACCTTACTTTATTTTTATTTTAATTAGACAAAGCGATTATGTAAAATAATCTTTTTTCATTTAACCAAGGTCAAACTTCATAAATATGTATGGTTACAAATTGAAATCGATCAAACTAGTAAAATTCAAGTCAAATTCGAAAATGAATGCTAGTTTTCAGTATTTTAATTTGAAAATAAACTAAAAAAATTAAAAATCTGAAGAAATCTTAATCTTTAGGTCCTTTGATTTTTTTTAAATCACTGCAAATTATTGAAATCTATTTAAGAACCCTAAGCTATTTCAAATTATTCAAAATCTTTCGAAAAACTTTGAAATTATTAAATTTAATTGAAAATTCCTTGGTATTTTTTAAACTACCCTAAAATATATGAAGGCTCTTGAAATATTCTGAAATATCTTGAAAATTTATATTGCTCTTGAAAATTCCTTGGATGTTTAAAAAGACCCTAAAATATTTAAAATCCTTTGAAATAATGTATTATTCTTGACAGTTACCTGGCGTACTTCTTACAGAAATTCGCTGACTTTTAACATTTTCTTACAAAATTGTCTAGTCTAGTCTAGAAGGCCTGGTCTGTTTCCAGGAATAGCGCTGATCAGCGAGCCAAGAACAAAAAAAGTTCTAATTTCGATCAGCACATTTTTTTTTGACATATTTCAAAAAAGTTACAACCTGTTTAAAATAGTAGAAAATAAGAAATTCACAGTATCAAAACCACACTTTTTTTCTTATCCCATAACTAGCGCCATAACTTTTGGCCAGGCCCAAAAAAAAAACCCTGGTCTGGGCCAGTCCAGCGCCAGGAAATTTTTTTACACGGGTTTTTGAAAGATGCAAATTTTGAAGTGTAAACTTCAAAAATTACGCAAGTTTAATGGCGTATGTAGATATTTTTTATTAAAATAAATAAAATGATTTTATTTCAAATTTAAATCAATTAAAAGGTGTTTGAAGATTAAATTTTCTTTGTTTTGAAAATTTTTTATCTTTGACTGAAAATATAACTATTCGATTTTTGGTTCATTCAACTCTTTGGGTTAAAATTCGAGTATATTGTTTAAAATTCGTGTTCCTCGGTAGAAAATTAATTTTCTTGTTTTTTGTGAATTTATATTTTCAGTTAAAAATTTATTTTTTTGGCTGAAAATTAAACGATTTTGCTTTGAATTAACGAAGTGACTGTTTTTTATTTCAAATTGCTTTGGGTCTTTTAGTTGAAGATAGCTGAGACAGGATTCATCAAATTTACAAATGGTTGTTTTTTGTGTTTGCTGAATATTATCATGTCGATGGGGATATGAACGAAAGTCTTGGGAAAGTGTCTGGATTCATTATCTTTTAACAGGGTTTGTTAACAGGGTTTGTTAAATGCATCATGGGTTTGTTTTCTGGGGCTGCTGAGGGGATTATTTTCAATTTGAATTTTTTTGGCTGTTTCACTTAAAGGCAGAAAAAACGATTTTCACCAAGGTGTCTGTCTGTAGTCTGTCTGTCTGTAGGCACGATAACTTTCGAAAAAATGATCAGATTCGATTAAGCTTTGGCACATCTCTTGAAGCCCTAAAAGAAAAGAACGAGTTCGTTATCCAGCTATTTTTGATAAAAATTCAAAAAGTTAGAGCATTTTCAAAATTTTTGAAACCATTTTTTTCTTTAACTGAAAAAATCTATGTGCAGTAATTTATAGTGCTCAAAAATCTGAACAATTCATTTCTACAACATTTTTTGATAAAATCAAAATTATCAGAGTTATAGCATTTTCACAATCCAAAAAATCAAACGAAAATGAACATTGTAACCCAAACAACGCACGATATGAAAAAAGTCACAAGAAGAAAAACATTACTTTTTAAAATCCCTACAAGATTATATTAACAACATTTTGAATTTTTTTGAAAAATCGAAAATTCAAATTTTGACCCCATAAAACATAATAAAAAAACTAAAAAATATTTTTATAATATTTTCAAAACTTCCAAGGAATTTTAAAGATCTTGAACTTTCAAGAGTAACCAAAAGATTTTAAAGATTTTGGTGTATTTTTAAAAATTCCAAGGAACTTTCAAGTGATTTACAAAATTTCAATGGATTTCAAAAGTTTTCAAAAACTTTAAAATATCTTGAAACTTTGTAAAGCTTTTGAAACTTCCTTGAAATTTCTAATAGATTTCAATAATTTGAAGGCATTCTGAAAGATTCGAAATATTTGGTGATATTTTTAAAGATTCCAAAAAATTTTCAATTGATTTCATTAATATAATTGGATTTCAAAGAATTAAAAATATTGTAAGGTATTTCCACAGATTTTAAACAATTTTGAAACATTATATATTATATATACTTTTAAGTCTATATTATATTTAAATAAATATTTTTTAAACTTCTGAGGAATTTTCAAGATCTTTAAAAAATTTCAAGAGATTCCAAACGAATTTAAAGATTTTGGGGTATTTTTTAAAATTCCCAGGAATTTTCAATATCTTAATAAAATTTCAAGTTATTCCAAGCGATTTTAAAGACTTTAGGGTATTTTTACAAATTCCAAGAAAATTTCAGGAGCTTTAAAAAATTGGAAGGGATTACTGACGATTTTAAAGATTGTAGGGCATTTGCACAGATTTTAAAGAATTTTTAAACATATATTATATATAATTTTAAATCTATGTCATA
>CAKNYM010050081.1:0-34237 GCA_932195095.1 Andricus curvator
ACACACAGGCTCAATAGCTGGGGTAGAGAACAAAATTAAAACAAAACAATTTCCCATTCAAATTTCGGTAGCTGGTGCAACCATGCACAACGAGGTCTTTATCGTGAAATAAAGTGCAATGTCGTTACAATAAATGTTGCACGCACTACCTTATCATTTATTAGATTCCCCACACTAAATGTAAACATGCACAACGAGGTCTCCACAAAAACATGGAGTGCAATGTCATTACAAGCATGCATAAACTACTTTATATAAAAAAATATAAAGATAAATTTCCACAAACTCACGTCGACTATTCTAATTCAAGCAGAATTAGGATAGTATCCTAGAAGTGTTCTTAAAATTTGATGAAGAAGAATCCCGACTACTTGCGTCCTTTGAATGATGCTTTGTATGATTCAAGTTTCTGTCTCCAATGACAGGTAGATCATTGAGACCAAGAGAAGCTCCTTCCTCGTAGGGGATCGAGTAAGAAATCCATCGGTACCGATACCGGGATCGATATATAAAGTGCATTGGTACCACGCTATCCCTACTTATTAGCCGATGGCGGACACAATCGATCGTATGATCGAATGATTTCATGAATCATCCCTTCGTTCCACTTGCTTGTCCACTTATTAGTCAGAGACTTATCAATATAAATATTCGCCCGCAGTTTCGTAATTTAATTCTAATTATGAGGATAGAACGGACCGTCTCAGTATACACTGATTTGCAGGATTTGCATTGAATTCACGAAGTATGTGATGAGCTCTCTCCTCGTGAACACTACGCTTCCGACAACCATTTTTTTGGCTCCTACCGCAGTAGTATTGCGGGCCAATCAGGGGCGGTGAAGCTTCCGCCTTAGCCAGTAGATCTGCTTTCTCATTACCTTTAATATCGTGGTGGCTGGAAGCCCGGATCAAACTGAACCCAGTTTTTTCCGGCAACTTTAAGCAGATCTTGAAGGCAACTCCAGGCTAGTCTTGAAGTGAACTCTTCACATGTAAGAGCATTAAGTGCTGCTTGACTATCAGAACAAATGTATATATGCTGGCCTTCATAAGCCCGCTCACGAATTTCCTCCAAAAAGCTTTAATAGCTATTATTTCAGGCTGGAAAACTGAAGGTAATGTGCCCAGTGCTGTTATCTCATCCCTGGGCTTCTTTGCATAGATTCGAGCCCCTGTTCCCAAAGAGTCTTCAGAGAAGGACAATTTTCCCAACATAACCTCTCGAGAATATTGTTTTTGTATAGCATGTGCTTACTAAAGATTGTACAGCCAGTTTCACCAATATTTGTTGGAATTTGAGTGAAGCATCCACACGCCTATATTTGTTTAAAATTTTCTAGTGAAAAATCACCGTTTTGAAAATGATAACGACTTTTATGATGAAAACCAAAAGTATACTGTCAAACCACACGATTTTTGTGCACCGATGGTTTTCCTTCAGAAATTCCCACTCCTTAATTATAATAATGAGGCTTGAAAATGAATAAAAAAATCGGAGTTCTTCGTCGTCAATGGGTTAATCTTCCTTAATGGTACTGGGGTGTTTCCCGTTACGGAGCATGCACGAAAAATGCCTCACAATGGAACCACCAAAGACGGAAATCCTTCTTGAATCAACGCAGGGAATATTTTATCATCTCGTTCAGCTTTACATAATTTGAATTGTTTGACTACCCATCTCATTTTTGAATGAGTGACAATATAACTGGCTACTTGCCAATTTTCGATTCTGGCTGTAAAAGTTGGTCCTCCTAAAGACTATGCCTGATGAGCCACCCCCTTATTCGTGTAATCCAACTCCAAGCCAATGAAGTGTATCCTCATTAGGTACTCAAGGACTTCATTAGTCGACTCAGCCATTTTGCCCGAAATCAATAATAATGCCTTCAGTTGACGTGATGAGTTACTCCACAAGGTTCTCTGGAGTCTAGCAGTGTGAGTCATATTCCTGATTTTCTGACAATACCCCCTCTATGAGTTTGTTCAGGACCTCAAGTCTAGGATTCCACCAGGGTGCCTTCCGGTCTGTTTTCTCAATAAGAAGAGGACAATTGTCCTCATACGCTCTGTGCATGCCTTATTGTTGGATGTTGACATCAAATTCTATTTGTTTCATAGACTTCATTCTGCCCGTTATAGGGCCCAGAAAGCTGCTTATATCCTCCATATGAGTACCCCAGTCAGTTGCTTTAGGGTTTCTACGCTTTTGTACCTCAGGTCTTTTGGCTGCCAAGAAGAAGCATATCTGTCTATGATCCGATAGGGCGGTATCCAACGATACATGCCATCTCTTTAACACTTCGCTAATACTAATCGAGTGATGTGCAGTAGCATCACATCTGATGAGCAATATCCATCCTTCAACGCAGCAGAAGTCCACCCGATTTCTCTATACCTCAGATGGCAGCGGGTTCTGTGAGTCAAATGGTCGGTACGTTGAGCAAATTACCATAGGCAGGCGTTTGTCTCCTAATTGGTGCTCGATCTTTCTTGCCACCAAGTATCTAGAAAAGAAACTTGGTAATTCATTGAATTTAATATCGCCTCCGACATAGAATGCTGCTCCAGGTGTTTCTACAGAACTATCATAAATGACTGATCCGCCATTAAGATAGCAGATGCTCCTTTAGCGTGCTGAATGTTTATCTGGCTCGAATCCGGACTGCAAGGGGGATATCTAGTGTCTATTTTAACTTTCAGTACATTTGAAAGGATCTTCATATTGATACAGTTTAATCCAAAGTGAGGCCTGCAGTCGATCTTCTTGAGACTCTTGACGACTCTTGGCTCTGCAGTTATCACAAGTTGGGAAACTTCACTACCCTCTTTGGCATGGATAACCTTCCATCCTTCTGTTTTCATGGTCGGATTTTGGATAGCAGTCCGCTCAAGGCTAGGGATGTCTTTGCTGTTGACTACTTTGATCTTATCTCTCGCCCAAGGTTGTAATCCGCCAACAGCTTTAATAAGCCAAGCTAAACTATGTATAACTTTTTCACCGAGGGGAAATATTTAAATCTTTGGATGACTTCTCTAGGTTGCATCCCATCGATTTTTTTCTCTAATGTTGCTTCAGTTGCCTTGAACCGGTCGTCATCGAGTTTGGTAATTGGTAATCCCTTGGCGACTATGGCTACTTTCACGTGATTTTGAAGGGCCTGGCTATGTGATACTGTTGAACCTCGCAGCCGCCTCTTCTTCTGTTCCCTAATTTCATTAGGTGTGCTGCTATCAGAATGGGGCCTCTTTCAGGTTCGTATTTGGCTGGTTGTTGCATCCGAGTGATTTTGAAATTGTCGTTACAACCTCTTCTTAGCAGTACCCGACAATTTAGCTCGTCATGATTTTACCGTTTGGTTTGACCCCCGGCATGAGCATCGCACGTGGATCAACCTGAGTCCCTACCTCCCGCTACGCTGGGGAAAACTGTTGCATGTAAAATTTTCCGCTCCTAAATTGTACATGCTGTTAAGCGAAATTTTATCCTACGATAAATAAAAGCTGTTGTCTGCTACGTCCTTAGCAGCAATGGGAAAACGGCCAAGTATGAGTGACTTTGAGGTATAAATTAGGAATCTTAGGGCACCAGATTTAAATAACTTTTCGCTCACTTAATTATTATTATTTTTTAAATGATCGGAATTACCGCAGACGAATTAAAACGTATTTTTCATAAATAAAAATAAAAAACTTGACACAACAACAACCATCGTTTGTTTTCAAACAAAACGAAAAATATGAATCGAATTAATGTTGAGGTTGAAGCATTAATAAGATTTTTAATGTGATAAATAAGTTGAATCTTCAATTTATCTCAGAATAGAATTAAGTTTAAATATTAATAATTGAAAATGAATTCTAATGTAAAAGTAGATTTCAAATTTTGATTGTAAAATGGTTTCATAAATGAAATATCAGGACGGAAATCCCTACATCACAACTTGTGAACTATGGCTAAGATCATTGTGAATACAGCGACTTTTCGTCTGGTGTCAAGTGCTTTGTTCTCAGTAACGAAAAATATATTTTCATTCAAAATGAAAATATAATAAGTGCAATGTTTTTTAGAATCTGGTGTCCGGATTTCCAGACTGATTTCATTCATACTTTCACGTTCTTTGCACTGCTGTCAACTACATAGCAGACAACGCGACGCTTTTTGTCTAAAAAATTATTCTAAGACAGTTTAAAAACACGAAATTATCTCAGTTTTTTTAGAAGTTTATTCGATAAGGTTAATTTCTGTTGCAGAAAATATTTCAACTAAAAGCAGTGTGAACTTTATCATCTGTTTTTTCTATAAAAGTATTCAACATCATTCGACTTTCTGCAGACGTCGTGACCAATGAAGCAACTTCAAGTGATTTTGTTATTGGTCAAGCAAAGTATCATGAACATCTTAAAAAAGAAAGACATCGGGAAAAAAAGGAGGACGGAAGGACAACCATCGAAAAAAAGGACATGTCCTTCCAAAGAAGGACGTCTGGTCCCTCTAAAAACATTTCGGTTCATATACGTTTTTTAAAAATTTCTTTAAATTTCTAAAGGTTTGAAAGGATTTCGTAGAATTTATAAGATTTTAGGAGCTTGAAAAAGATTCCAAGGGATTTCAGAGAATTTCATAGGGCTTAAAATACTTTAAGACATTTCACGGAATGTTATTCGATTTCATGTATTTTGATGGGATTTTAACGGATTTCATAATATTTTAATGGGGTTTAACGAATTTATTCACAAGAATTAAGGGATTTCACAGAATTTTCTAGTTTTAAAAAGATCTTCAAACATTTATAATAGATTTCGAGAATTTCAGAGGGTTTTGAGTGATTTGAAAGATTTCAGGTTATTTTAGAAGATTTCGAAGGATTTGCAATATTTTAGGGTATTTCCAAGGATTCCAAGGAATGTTCATGAGATTTGAAAAATCTGAAGAAATTTTTAAGGAATCTTATATTTTAAGGAATTCAAAAAAATTGTATGCGGTTTTGAAAAAATTTCTATAATTTCAGAAGGTTTACATATAACTATAACGGCTTTAATGCAAAAAAAACATTTTATTTGGTTCCCACGAGTAGCTAGGAAAATATTTCGTCAATCTCTAGAAAGTCCTGCTTGCAGAGATAACTTACTAAGGGAGCTGTTTTGGGAATCGAGAGCCACCCGATGTTCGCTGCTTAGTCCAATTCACGCTGATAGTTCCATCTTACTAACCACGAACTCGCACCCATCAGGGTCGTCCTCGCTGCGGCTTCCGAGTTTTCGCTACGACGTCTCCTTGAAGGTTTCTGTAATTCTATGAAATTTTTTGAAATCTCATTAAAGTCCTCGGAATTTTCTGAAATACACTATATTCTTAAAAATCTTTTAAAACAAAATTCGCAAATTCGGATGATTCTGAAGATCAAAAGTGAAGACTTTTCAATTCTAGATTTCCCAACTTTAAGAAATTTCGAATGTAAATCATAAAAAATTACAAAATTTTTACTTTTAAAATTAAAAACTTGCATTAAATGGTAAATTTTTTAAATTTTGAACTCCTCAATTTCGAAGAATCACAATTCTATGTTCGACAATTTTGAAGAGTTACAACTGAAAATTCTTGAATTTCAAACGAATAAAATTGAGTACTGATAAATTGTTGAGATTTATTTTTCAAATTTATGTAATTTTGAACGTTTTTTTAATAGTTCAATTCTGAAGATCTAAAATTAAAAATTCTTTGATTTTTAGGCTGTATCTAGTCGTCCCGAAAAATGGGGGGGGGGGGGGGGTTGGAAAAGGGGTTGGACTAATCGCCCGAAAATTCGGGAAGACTGCCCATGCTTATGAAAAATATTGGTAAAGATGTAATTTTGAAACTTTTTAAAAAATATGTATTTAGCTCAATCTTGATAGTTTACAATAGTGAATCTTAAGTGGCTGACTTTTTTTCGAACTGAACTAGTATAATTCTTTTGTTAATACATGAAATTTCACTAAAGTATATTCGAAGAGTCATTATATTAGGAGAAATTTTTAGAACTCAGAAAAAAATTTCTTTGACTCAGAGGAAAATATTCATTGACTCACAGTCCAAAAAAATTTACCGAATAATTTTTTTTTTAATTTAAAAATAACTTTCTGTATTTTTAAGTTATTTTTGTTCGAATAAAAAATTTATGTTAAAGAAACAGTTTCTTTGATTCAAGACGAATATTTTTCAAAGTGGAATTGAGGGAAAAACATTAATTAATATACTTTCTAATAAAACAAAACACTCCTTAAGTAATGTGTAACCATTTATTACAGTCACTCTTCAGGTTGCTATAATTCATTTACCTCTGCAAACACAGTTGGATAGAAAAGACGAACGCTATTGGTAGTCGTTTGAATGTTTATTTTCGCATTTAGTATAAAATTCGATAAGAGTAGAATTTAATCATCTGAGGTGTCTAATTTCTGGTTCTAAAATGTTCGAAAAAATATATTTGAATCGCTTAATTCTTTTTGGCATTCTGTTTGGAAGTATTTCTGGGAATTTCTTGGAAAATAATAACAGTAAGTGAACTAAAATTCTCAACGAACTTAGGAAAGAAGGCTTTTTTATCCTTTTAATGAGGCAGGGCTCGTTTTTTGGAATAAACAATTTATTAAAAGTGCCTGACGTAAATTTAAAGCTTGTTAGAAATAACTACTACGCGTCCGAGAAATATTTTTGAAAAACGTTGAAAAAATTGTATTTACATAGATTGACTCTTCCCATTGCATTTTAGAGCAACATTTTTCTGTTTATTTTACAAAAAATTAAGATTCTAAATATTATTCAAAGTAGAAGTAGAAGTAGAATTAGGAGTGGAAGTAGAAGTAGAAGTAATAATAATCGATAATTATTTCTTCATAAAAAATATGGAACTCAATTGGGAAGCCGTACATAAACTACGATAGCACTTTTAGGTTTTTTTCGCCTAATTGCGAACTGAATTATTAGAACCCAATCAAAAAATCCAATTACTTTTGGTTAAAAGTTAATTCCTTTTGGGTCTACTATGATGTTTTTGGTTCGGAATTCATCACCTATGCTTAAAAATTCAAGTATTTAGTTGAAAATTCGTGTTTTTTTAATATGGTGTTGTACAAATCTTAATAAGTAATTATAATTTATTTTAGTTTTTGCTTTCCACATGGTCTTAAATTATTATTTTCAGAAATACGGATTTATTACCACATAGAAAGAAAGAAACTTACATCAATTATCATTATTTCGGTGAATATTTCATTCTTCCGTTGAAAATGTATTTGTCATTGTTGAAGCTCAATAATTTCAGTTGAAAATTCACCTCAACTGTCTTCTATTCAAATAAAAATCTTTCATGGTTGAAATATTAGAAATTACATTTTTCGTTGAGATTTAATCTTTTTTGTTTAAAAATTCAACTACGTAGTTGAAAGTTGAACTACATTATAAAAAATATTTTGTTGTTGAAGATTCCTCATTTTAGTTGAAAATCAATCTTTTTCGTTGAAAATTAACCATGCAGTTGAAAATTCGATTTTATTGGTAGAAAATTAATTTTCTTCTCCATCCTTTTTGCTCAAAAATTAAACTATTTCGTTAAAAATTAATGTGCTTTGATCAAAATCCGTATTTTTTATTAATGGAAAATTAATTTTAATAGATGAAAATTCATCCTTTTTGTTTGAAAACGGAACTTTCTGGTGAAAAATTAATCAGTTTTGTTCAGGTATTTAACTATTTTTCTAAAAATTCGTCTTTCTCGCTTGAATTCTATTTTTATTTCAAATTCGAAAAATTCAAATTCAATTTTTTGTTAAAAATTTATATTTTAGGGTTGAAAATACAATCGCTTTATAGAATATCCATCTTTTTGGTTTGGAAATTCATCTATTTCCGTGAAAATGTCTTAATTTTTGGTAAAAAATACAACTGTTTGGTTAAAGATTCTTATATTTTCTCGTTTGGTGAAAAATTAATCCTCTTGGTAGAAAATGGAACTATTTGGTTGAAAATTGAACTATTCATTTGGAAATTTAGCTTCTTGGTAGAAAATTCATGCATTTTGTTGAAAATTCTACATTTTGAGTAGAAAACTAATCTTCCTTTATGAAAATTCTTTCTTTGGTTCAGCATTCTAAAATTTTCTTGAAAATTCGGCTTTTTGGTTAAATGTAACTTTCAAAACCTAAATTCAATGAATATTCTGAATTTCCAGAATATTCAGGATTTCCCTGAAATCCTTAAATATTCGGTATGCCCTGATTTCCTTCAACATTTGGAATTCCCTGAAATCCTTAAATATTTGAGATTCCCTGAATTCCTTCAATTCTCTAAATTCCTGAAAATCTCTGAATTTATGAAATTCTGAAATTTTCTGGAATCCTTGAATGAATGGAATTCCCTTAATTTTTTTAATCTCCCGGTTCCTGTAATTCTCTTGAATCCTTGAATATTCGGAATTCTTCAATTCTTTAAATATTCTAAAATCCTCACATTCCGTGAAGTGCTTGAATATTTAATATACCCTGAGATTCTTGAATATTCGGGTTTCCCTAAATTCCTTGAACATTTGGAATTCCCCGAATCTCTCGATATTTGGATTTCTTTGAATACCTTGAATGATTTGCATTCCTTGAATCACTTGAATAATTTGAATTTTCTAAATTCCTTGAATATTTGGAATTATCTGAATTTTCCGAATTCCTAACAATCTTCGAATTCTTGAAAAAATTTAATTTTCCCTTGGGTTCGCTGAAATCTCTAAATATCCTGCATTTCATTCATATTAGGATTTCTCTTCATTTTCTGAATTCCTCAAAAGTTTTCGAAGTTCTTCAATCCTTTTAAGTATCTGAAATCCTTAAATACTCATAATTCCTAATACTCTTTGAATTCTAGGAGTCCCCTGAATTTAGAGAATTGCCTCAGTTCTCTGAAATCCCTCCATTCTGTCAATTCTTCTGAATTCTTTACATTATTTTGAAGTCATTGGTATTCATGGAATTCGAACAACTCAGGACATTCCACAAATTTTGGGAATTGCAAGAATCCAGAGAATTACACGAATTCAAGAAATTCAGATAATTCCACGATTTTTAAGGCATTCGAAGTACTTCAAAATAATACCTGATACCTCATACCCTTACATAATTTGGCTGCATGCTAGGATCATATCAAAGGTCTCCACCATCATCAGCATCTCCAGAGGTTCAAGAAAAGTTATCTCTAGAACGTTCTCCGTGTTTTTTCATATAATTGTGAAAAATCTATGGCGGAATTTGGGGATATGGTTCAGAGTGAATGCAACTGAATCAGCAATGTTAAAAATGTCGCTATTCTCCGCCTCTCCACCGAATCGGCTCACGACAAAAGAATTTAGATGTATCAAGAAATGCGGATAAATTCGGAAGATTTCAAGGAAGTTTGAAGAATTTGATATCATTTTTGCTGCATATGTGTAATAAAAATGAAGAGCCAACTCAAAAGGGGAAGTGTTCTCTTAGACTACCGACGACAGAGTTCTATAGTTTTAGACGTGCATCCTGAGATGTTTTTTTTTAAGATTGAGGTGTAGATTTGTAAGAGTGAGGGTTTCGTTCTTGTAATTCTTCGGGAAAATAAAAGTTGTGGACGAAACCCTCCAATATTATAGCGGGAGAGAGGAAGTGAGGGAGGATAATAAGATAGGATCGGACACCTCACAAATTGAGCCATACCCCTAAGCATAATTCGAAATTTGCTTTTATTTGAATACCCTTGTGGATACTGAATGATCAATTTCTCGTACTTGCAGAAAACTCATCAAATCTTCACTTTCGCACAAAACGGATGATTGGTCACGCCTTCTTCGGACACGGAGAATGGATGATTACAGATGTTATCCACATTGTGAAAGTTCTACATGACAACGTGAAAATTTGTGCAGGTATTATAGTCTCACCTGAACGTATCTTAACTGCTAGAACATGTGCTTCGGAACCGGCAACATCGTATAGAGTTGAAT
This sequence comes from Andricus curvator, assembly GCA_932195095.1. NCBI lineage: Eukaryota > Metazoa > Arthropoda > Insecta > Hymenoptera > Cynipidae > Andricus > Andricus curvator. Next base: position 10,001 of record CAKNYM010050081.1, read on the forward strand.
CTGGTGCACCGCATATAAGTCCTATTGAAACTCATCAAGTATATGATATACGTCACCAATTACATGTTTCCTTGCTTTTTATTCAACCACCTATCAGTGTCAAAAGTCCATCACTCAGTCGACCAATACCACTAGCCGTAGAACCTCTATCAGCACGCATGCATGTTTCTATTATTGCTTGGGATTCCACTGGTCAAGTTCGACCAATTACACAAGTACCAAAAGTCAACCTGCTGATGTGTATCAATGACTACTCACCTGAAGAATATTCTATTAAACTGGACAATTATTGCACTGTTCAATTACCTGGAGAAAACCGCTGTTTGGACGAGGATGTCGGTTCTGCCTTGGTTGTGGGTGATACATTGTTTGGTGTTCTCGTGCAGGCTGGAAGCGTTTTCAGTCATCATCATCCTGATGTTTTTATAGGCGTCAACGGTAATACATACTATGCGTGGATCATGGAACAAATTTAATCATATTTACATAACCATCCGCATCCACACAATCAGGGACGCTGAATGTACGTAAGGAAACCGAAAATACGTTAAGTGAGGAATGAAATAAAATGAAGCATAATGTGTCAAAATTCGCTGTAACATATTTTTTTTTTCTTATTTGAAATCTGTTTTTCTACCGGTGAAAATTATTTTCACTGTAGCACTGGCTATTTGTACAACAATAAAACACTCAATCTAAAGGTAATAATTTGTTCTACAACAAAATGATCCAATAATTTAAATGTCTTCTGTTTCTTTATATTGATAAAGATTTTCGTATCAATTGAACACCATTGCAGCAAAAATGATACCTTCAGATTAACTATGAGGCCATTTTAAGTGCTCTATATTGACCAGAAGAGGTCGCAAGATGCGGGACCACAGTAAATGCCAGTTGATCAGTTTGATCCCGAAATTTGGTCAAAATGATATGCAATGAATTTATACAGATTTTTTAAATACAGTTAACCTTTTTGTTGAAAATTTATACTTCTTAGTTGAAAATTCAACGATTTTGTAGAAAATTCATCCTTATGGCTTGGACGTTTAACAATTTGGTTATTTTTTTCTTTCTGGACTAAAAAATCTTTCATTGTTGGAAAATCAACACTAGTTTTCGAAATTTATCTTTTGGCTTCCAAATTTATCTATTCTGATAAATATTTCATCTTTTTTGGCTTGAAGTGCAGTTTGATTTAAAATAATAACTTCCTGGGTTTGAATATTAAACATTATATTTTTCGTTGAGAATTCATACTTTTTGGTTAAAAATTTGGCTATTTGTTCGAAAAGTTCTGTATTTCTTACAAAATTCTTCTTTTTTCGGTTAATAATTTCATTATTTTGTTGAAAGTGTAACAATTTCATTTATATAATAACTTATTAGAATCGATAGAATCAACATAAAATGTTATTCAGTCGTATATAACGCTACTCCAGCAAAAAGACGTTCGGAAAACTTAGATAAATCAAATCATAAATCAGAATTCAAGTTTTCACAGAAATGCGCGTTCTGCAAATTTCCCTTCTTGAGAATTTCGGACAGTCTATCATGAAATAACCTTCTTCTTGAAAGTGATAACAAGCTAATAACTCATTTTGGACGTCCTTTTACTCATCCCTAGCTTGATCTTTTTGAAACAGAAAGGCTCGACTCTCAACCGAAAAGCTTTCTAGGCTAAAACTTGCTACGAACACTAACAAACACTGCTATGGTATTAACCGAGTCAACTAATCATTTTTATCAGATGCTAAATTCCACAAATGCCTAAAATGTTCAAATTCCGTTGGAACATTTTTTTTTAGCAAGAATAGAATTTTCTTCAATATTCACTCCGTTTCCTATTAACTTTTGAATTATAATGTTCAACCGACTCATATATACTACAAACTGACATGCCCTAAGACAATTTTTGGGCAAGGACTTTCATGTTTGCCGACCAGTTGTATGTCATGAATTATCATGAGTAGTAACTGTCGAGAGTCGGTTGTTATGCTGCGACTAAGTCATAACAGTTTACATGCACATTAAAATTTGAATACTGAACTTTCGAATAGATGTACCACATTTTTTTTATCAGCGACTCATTAAGTTTTGACAAATACTTGAACTACCTAAATCGGAAGAAAAACATTTTTGAAGGATTTTTACTGAAAAACACAGATGCTACTCTTATTGCTTGGGAACCCACTGGTCAGCTACGACCAATTACGCAAATTCCGGTAGTCAATTTGGTGACGTGTGTTAATCACGACATGTCTTATCAGTGTCTTATTACACCAGACAATGTCTGCGCTGTTAAGAAACCTAGACAAAATCGCCCTAACATCAAGAATGTTGTTTCTGCCTTAGTTGTGGTATGAAAACTACTTGGTGTTCTCCTTTGGTTTGAAGGCGATGTAGGTCATCATAATCCTGATGATTCTATATACGTCGATGGTAGCACATATTCCACGTGGATCATGGAACATATTTAATCACATTTATATAGCCATCCACATCCACACAACCTAAAATACGTAAGGGGCAAAACGTAAAATAAAGCGCAATGTTTAAAAATTCGCGAAAATACGTTTTTTTTTCCTTATCCCAAATCTTTTTGTCAACTGGTAAAGATTGGTTGCCCTGCTGCTCAGACGTTGTGGAGAACAATAGGCGATTCCAAATTTTACCCAGTTCTCGAACATTCACGACTTCTTTGATTTATTTTCAATTATATGAGTAGAAATAATCATAATGAACCGAGAATTTAGTGTTTTATGAGTTAAAGTAGAGCGCTTGGTGCATACACAACATAGTGGTACTTCCTTACAAACTACGCATATATTTTTCAGATGTCTTTGAAAAATTTTAGCTTTTTATACCACAATTGAGAAACTGAATGTTCAAGAATTTTTGTATTGAGAAAGTGATCTAAGTGCACATTTTCAACAATCCTGAAGAAATTGTATTCAAGAAGTTTAAGGAAAATAGAATGCATCAAAAACTCGATCAAAAATATGCTGCTTTCACCGAGTGTTCCCAGAATGTAGTATTTCTAAGCTACCAGAATACTGGCTAGTAAAAAATTACGTTTCTTTTTACCAGAAATTCTAGAAAAACTGAGTAAACAAACAGAAAATAGTCAACCAGCTAATAACTTGACTAAGAATATTCAACATTCTATTCATCTGATCATTGAATTTGATGCCGAAGTTGAATAAAAATATAATGCAACGCTTTTGTACAGATTTTGTATTTTTTATTTGATCAACAAATTGTGCTTCAGAATGATCTAATTCTCATGATCAAATGCCTGTCATGCATTTTCATTAGCAGTAACTGTCGAGTATTATTTGTTATGCTACATCCAATTCATGACCGTTTATATACATGCACGCTGAATTCTGAATCAACATTCGCGAGTTTTTCAGATAGCGGCTTCGCCAAAAATGAGAAAATGTAATCCATTTTTTGTGTACCATATATAACTATAATAGTCTCTTGAAAAAATTCTCCTTTAAAGTTATTAATAATCAAAGTTTCATAGATCCATGATATAGAAAGGAGAATCTTTTGAAAATTTGTATTTAACACTTTTCATATTTTGCACTAAGTTAATCGCCTTTGTGGCTTCGAAATTCAACTAATTTATTGAAAGGTAACGTTTTTCTCGAAAATTTATATTTTTGGTTCGAAAATTCACCTATTGTGTCAAAAAATTGCCTTTTTAGCTAGGTAACATTTTTTAAAAATCAACCCTATAGAAAAGGTATGTATCCAAACTTACAGTATGACGTTAAAGTTCAGCATTATACAGAAAAATATCCATAATAAGAAAGCCTTTTTGACAATTTTTGAAATTACAACTTCCCCTTTATTCAACAGTTTTTATGTGACTTTGGATTTGCACTATGAAGATGAATGATTTAATAAAAGATTTCCAGCTGGAAGTAGAAGAAAATAAATAAATTCAGAATGAAATTCGGAATTTCATATCGTAATAAGATGTTTTTAAGGCAGTTGTCGTTTCCAAAAATCAGATTTCTGAAAAAAATAGTTTTTCTATGATTTTGAGAATCAAAATGTATTACTTATAATGATATTCAAAAGAAACAAAATCATTTTCAATTGAAAAAATTTTAAACTTGCAAAGAAAATTCACTTTAACAATGTTTTTTCAATTGAATCTTATCTTCATAGATAGTTTCATACCAATTTTTGAAAAAATGTTGAATTTTAATTGAAGATCACTTATTTTTCAAGAGGAAACTATCTTGACTCTCCAACTGTTTTCAATTTTGAAAGCAAATTTTTTGTATCTGAAATTGTTGAAAAAACTTTTTAAAAATCGCTCCATAAAAACAAATAACTGTATTTGAAGATTATTCACAATTTTTTTAAATTGGAACCACTTGAGTTATAGGGAATGTTTTCCCGGAGAAAAATACGCTATAATGTATCAGAGTACAACTATTTTTTCAAATTGGTAAGAAGCTGCAGTAAAAAAATTAAAACACATTATATATTGTGAAAATAAAACAAGTCTGTTCGTAAAGAATAATGTTTCTTTTGTAAAAAATGATTGATAATATTATCTCAATTCTTAAAATGATGTACATCTTTTTTCCAGAGATTACATTTTTGGCGCGATAACTACCCTGAATGACAAACAATTTGAAAAAAAGATTTTTTCATTCTTAGAAAATTTGTATGAAATGAAGAAAAATATTGTCAAAGAAATTTCTCCTAATTCAAAGAAATTTCTTTAAAGGTTGAAAAAAATGTTTTTTCAGTTCCAATAGAAATTGTTCTCAAATTTAAAAGGATTTTTTTTTATATTGAAGATATTTTTTTTTGAATGACAAAAATTGCGAAATAAACTGTTTCTTTAATTTAAAAATATGTTTCTGAGTAATTCTGGAATTATGAATCTTTTTTATGTTTCCCATTTTCGACACTAATCCATTTTAAAGATATTCGCAATAAAAAATTCACCAAATTTTCCAATTTTGAATGCTCACAGTTTAAAATCATGAAATTTTTATCATCTTTTTGAAATAAGTATATCTTGAATATTTGCAAATGAATATTCTTCAATTCTTAATGTGCATAATTTAGAAAGATGTAATTTTTTACTCACAGAAGTTTTAATTTTAAATTTCCAAAATTAAAGACTCTTCAATTTTGAATATTTACAATTAATTCATGAATTTCGAAAATATTCTATTCAAAATCATTCAGCTTCTTTGGGATATTTAACTTAATTTTAAAGATTTTCAATAAAATTTATTCAATTTTTAGGATTTGCAGTTAAAGATTCAATTTAAGAAACGTATAAATCGAAGATTTTGGATGATTTAGAAAATCGAAAATAAAGACTTTTCAATTATAAATTTTCGCAATCAAAGAAATTTGAAATTGAATTCATCCAAAATTGAAGAATTTTTTATTTTAAAACTTGGGTCTATCTTGAATATTTGCAGGTAAATATTTTCAATGTTTTATTTAATAGTTCAATTTACAGGATTCACAATGGAAAATTTTTCAATTTTTAAGATATGCAATTGAACTCTTCTATGTTTAATGTATGTAAGAGAAAATAATGCAATTTTGAATGCTCTTTTTTTCAAATAGCTGAATTTTAAAGATTTAAAATCAAAATTTGCAATTCTATTTGTAATTTGGGTGTCTCGGGTACCAAGTAAGTAAATTGTATTCAATGAGACAGGGCAGAAATTATTCAAATTATTTGAAAAAATGAGTTTTTGATTAATAAAGAATCTGTTTCGGTTGAACATAAAATTTTTTGTTGAAAATTCAACAATTTGATTGACATTGCTTTAGTTTTTTGAATATTTTGAACATTCATCTTTTTTTTGTACATTTCTCTTTTTGGTTTTGAAATTTATCTCTTTTTGTAGAAATTTCAACTAATTTTTATTAAAATGCAATGGTCCGGTTGAAAATTAATCTTTTTCGGTAAGAATGTTCTTTTTTACTGAAAAGACAAAAATTTGATTGAAATTTGTTTTCCGTCTGAAAGAATTTCTTTTTTTGGTTTAAAATTCGAATATTGTGTTAAAAATTTATCTTTATATATCTTATATATTTCAACATACTGAAGTATTCTTTTATGAAATTCTATGTATTATGCGTATGTACATATAATATACGAAAAAAATAACTTTAAATACTATATCAAACTGAAGAATCATCATCCTCAACCTCAGATTATATTTGGCGGTATTTTTATTTATACATTTAGTTGTGAAAAAAAGCTTCAAGAATGTAGAAAACACACATAAGGAACAAGTGAAATGAATTCGTTTATGAACAATGCTACAGCAATTAAAATAATGTCTGTTTTCTCAAAAAAAAAAAAATATTTTCAAACTAATAGTTAAAGACTTCAAATAAATTCTAAAGTATTAAAAACTACCCCTATCAATCTTAATATTTTAGTTAATTTAATTTAATAACTTTTAGTAAATAAAATTATATGCAATTTATGTAATGTGTTACATAAAAAGGTTAATTAGTGAGAAATTGTGTTTCTTATCATCTTTTTTGGAAATTTTAAATTAAAAACGTCAAGTGATTATCCGTGATATTTTTGCTGACCCCCCCCCCTTTTCGAGTCACGTGATTTATGGACGTCTCCTTCCTGTAGACATTTGATCTTTTTTGGTTAAGAATAAATCTGTTGTACATTAAAAATATACCCAAAAAAATGCCTTCGTTTTGCATCTCGTAGAAATCTGGCAGTCTATTGATTTTTCCCAAAAACTGGACCATTTGGATACAAAATTTAAAATTTTCATATATACATCTTAAATTCGTGATCAGAAACCCTAGTTCTAAATTTTTAATTTAAATCGGCCAGTTTTTTCAGTTTTACAAAAATGTGGCCATTCGAATACAAAATTTTTAAATTTTGACCTCAACTATGTGACTAGAAAACCAAATAACCCCCAAGTTCAGAGTCTCACCGAAATCTGTCAATTTATTAAATTTTTCAAAAATTTGTTCCATTTGGGAATAAAATTTCAACTTTTTAAATTTTGCTTTCAAATTGGTGATCCGAAACTGAGTTTAATGAAAACCGGCCAGGTTTTTTCATTTTCCAAAAAATTGGGCTCTATGGATCAAAAATTTTAATTTTAATTTTGAGCCTAAATATCTGATGAGGAACCCAAAAACCCCTTAGTTCTGCATCTCATAAAAATCTGCTATTTTTTGTTGTTTTTCCAAAATTTGGGACAACTCCCTGTGGGATAATATTCAACACAAAATTTTCGGCTCGTGCTGGCATTGGTATTTTCAGAAAATTTGGATACAATTGGATTTCGAATTAAAATTACAAAAATTAAAATCATGAAATTTATCGAACCGTCAATGATAATAATTCTTGAGCTTCTGCAGCAGTCAAATTTGTAATCCGAAACTGAATTTCATGAAAACCGGCTAGGTTTTTTTATTTTCCAAAAACTTGGACCATATTGATAAAATATGTATATATTTTTTTAAATTTTAAGCTTAAATATCACAGAAAAAACTGGGGGTTCAGTAATGTTGCGGCTCACGTAAAACTTGGCATCATTTAGAACTTAGGCTCTAAAGGAACTCTTATTAAGGGTTCCTTTTTAGCTCTTTGATATCCAATAGATGCGCATGTTCCGAAAAGCGCGGGCCTATTTGAAATCAATAAATACTATGAATAGTCATGCAGATAAATATTAACAAACGTTTTTTATTATTTTTTCTGAACAAATTAAATAGAATAATATAAATAACTAGCTCCTTAAAACATTTAATATTAACCTATAATTGCAAGTATATATTATATCATTTTAAATAGTCCCGCGCTTTTTCTACATGCGCAGTGAAAAATATCAGATTTCCGACACAACCTTAAAAACGGTGACATTTCATGTGTGATATCTTCCTTTTAAGAATGACTAATGTCTATGATTTTAGTTTCTTCATTCAATTTTCCCCAGTGCAATATTATTTAATTCGAATTATAAAGTAAACTGTGCATCATTAACTACTAAAATCTTTGAAGTGAGTCAAGGCAGAAGAGACAGAAAGGCTTTATTAGAACCAATTGAATCCTTACTTTGGGTTCATTTAGAAACCATTTATCATTTTGGGTTCCTTTTCAGCAAGAGGGGTTCCTTTTGGTTGCAGCTCCATGGGAACCAAAAATTGGTTCTAATAGAAACCCCAGTTTTTTCTGTCGTCTGATGAGAAACCCAAAAACCCCTTAGTAAGTATATATATATATATATATATATATATATATATAGTTTTTTGAATATTTTGAACATTCATCTTTTTTTTGTACATTTCTCTTTTTGGTTTTGAAATTCCTTTTATTTTCAAAAAAAAAAGATATATATAATCTAATAGAAATCTGCTAATTTTTTTAGGTTTCTCAAAATTCGTCACAACTCTCTGTATGGATAATATTCAAACCAAAATTTTTTGCTCGTGCTGGCATTGGTATTTTTTGAAAATATGGATCCATTTTGATTTCGAATTAAAATTACAAAAACTAAAATCCTGCAATTTATCTAAGTGTCAATGATAATCATTGAGCTTTTGTGCCAGCCGGTAATTCCGCAAATGTCTTATTTATTTTTTCAAATTTATTTTTGAATCATAAACATTGCAGACTAAACAAACCTTTTTTAGTGTCTTTTATTCCATTTATCAAACTTTCGGGACAAAAATTCCAGCAATGCCTTATCCTCTACTTGATATTTTTTGTCAATATATATATATTTTTTTAATATGTCAACATTATTTTTTTTCGCATTCTTTAAAGTTTTGAAGTGATACTCTTGATTACTGCATAAACGTAATTAAGAATATTTACAAAAAAATGATAATTGGATAAACGGTCCATAATGTAGGGAAATTTGTCTTTATAAAAAAATATATACTTTTCCTAATTATAAATATTTAGGACCAGAGGCACCTTTCCCCTGCCTTATATTTAATGTGCCAAATTTTCAACACGATATCTCAATCCGTGTGGACATAAGTTGGAACACAAAATTTGAGGTCTGGCTTGGTCATGTGGCCCACTCGTTAGATGGCCTCTTTCATTTCGAAGTTCTTTTTGTTTGAGGCAAAAACATTATGATTCAGAAACAGTTTATTTGAATCGAGACAAATATTTGTCTGATGAGAATGGAAGAAACCAGGTTAATTAATTTTTGTTGACATTGAACAAAACTTTTCTTTAGTCTTCCGTAAACAGTTATCACACTGCTTCTTGAGGCTGATAAGAATCACTCAGTTTTCCAAATAAAGTTGTAGACAAAAGACAAACGCTATATATGGTCTTCAAGTTATTCATTTTCGTTTTTATTTGATCAAAGTATAATTTTGTCGTCAGAAGTATCTAATTTCGTGTTCGAAATGTCTGAAAAAATATATTTGATTTTTTTAATTCTTTGTGGCATTCTGTTTCAAGGGATCATTGGAAGTTCCTTGGAAGATAATCAAGGTAAGTAAACTGGCATTCTCAATATCACGTTTGCCACCAACATTTCTGTATGCACTAATAGGTCTCTGAGCTGCCTTTTGTGCAAAAGGTCAAAAAAAGTCCCCTGGTTCCTGATTTTTTCGTTTTTAAAATATTCCATTCTGAGCCACCAAAGGTTAGGAGAAAATTACTATAAAAGTTTAATAAAATAAGGCGATGGTGTGTGCAGCATTCTTAATTTTATCGAAAAAGCAAAATCATATTGTGAAATTGTAAGCGAGACGTAGCCTGTCTCGAATTATAAATCTTAAGTGTTCAAAGGAATTTTTTTTTATTTTATATATTTTTTTCCTACACAAAAGATATTTTATTGCCTCTCCGAATCAAAATGGTCAAAACTTAACTAATTACTAGTGCAATTCGATTAGTCGAAATATTTCCTAATTCAGTAGTGAAAAACATCTGATTACTTGGTAAATATATAATATATTGGTATAGTAATTTAAGGATTATGATAAAAATGGGAAATTAAAATTATGATGGATCAATGGGATATAGATCAATTGCTACTTTTCAACAGAATTCTGTTTTCGATTTTCAAAATGTTTTTCCGTTGTACATTTTTCTAGTTTTCCATACAAAATCGTAATAATTCGAAGCAACGTGGTTTTATAAAAAATATATTGTTGAAAAGGCTACGAATAAATAATGGCTCATCGTACGAAAAAATGTCACGATAGCAAAAAGTTTTATTCTGTGTCAAAGATTGATAAATTTTTGTTTTAAATCAGTTCTGGTCATTTAGGGTTTTTATTTATAATAGTTGTTATAAAAAATTAAAGATGAGAGTTCAGGAACAATAAATAATGTCATTAATGGAAGGTATAGGGTTTGTAACAGTTCTCATGAAATTAATGACACTGATTGGCCTGGATAATTTTTTATTAAAAATTCAAACGTATAGACAATTTTCTCTTAAAAATAAATATTTTTTAACAATAACTTGCATCATCAACCAGGCGCTACGCGCGCTTTCACTTTCTCGCTTAGAGGGCAAAATAATTTTAAAAAAAAACACAAATTTCGGATAACTATTTATTTTTTAGGCTTGCTTTTTTCAAGTTTATATAAATATAACTTTCGGAAGATTCTTGAAAAAATTAAAAAAGATTTTTAAAACTTTCAGATATGTCAAATCAAAATTTGAACAGAAATCTTAATTTTCAACCAAATAGTTGAATTTTCAATCCAAAAATATGAATCATCAACGAGAAATGTAATAGTTTTTAACCCTTAAATATGAATTTTTCACAAAAAAGTTAATTTTCACATAAATAATTGGATTTTCAATCAAACAGATGAGCTTTGAACTGAAATCATGAATTTTCAACGAAACAAGTACATTTTTAGGAAAGTAGTTTAGCATTCACCCAACTGACTGAATATTCAACCAAAAATGATGAATTTTTAAGCCAAAAAGACGAATTATCAACAAAAATGGTTGAATTTTTGACTAAAAAATATTTTTGAGTCAAGAAAGAAAAAAAATTGCAGGCAAATTATAATTGGAAGGGGAAAATAAGTTTAGATGAAAAAAAATTTAGTAACTATTTATTTGTTAGGTTTCTCTGTTTACTTGCTTTAAATTTATATTAATATAATTTTCCTAGGTTTCTCTGAAAAGTTCAAAAAGATTTTTGAAGATTCCAGATACGTTGAAAATATGAGTTTCAAAGATATTTAGGACTTTTTGAAGCTTGGAAAAAATGTAAAACTATTTTGTAAATTTTTCAAAGTTTTGAAATATTTTTAATTTCTTCAAAACATACAAAATTCTTAAATTTAATATCGTTGAAAATGACTCGAATCATTCTAAAATGATTTTAATTCTTCATTAAAAAATGAATAATCACTTCAAAATATTCCCTGGAATCATACATTTTTTTTTAAATTTGTTGAAATTATTTGAAGTTTAAAATTACTTTGAATTTTTTTAAAAACTGAAGTATTTATTTTATCGGAAGATTTCTATTTGCTTCCAAGAGATCTAGTCTTTATATAAACAATGTACAATTTTTAAATTTTTGTGAGCAATAGATTATAGGTGGGTGGTGGGCGGAGGGAGGGGGGGGGGCAGAAGCATTTCTTGAGTATGTTTCCTCTTTCTAATTATTTGTTTAAAATATGCCAATTGAAACCATTTTTGGCTTGGCAAATTTTTTAATATCCCATAAGAATCCTTTAACATTGGTTAAAATCCTTGAAATTCGGTGAAATATTTCGCAACATTACGAGATCTCTTAAAATTTTTGAAATCCCTTTAAAATTCATTGAAATCTTTCAAATCCGTGAGAATACTTCCGAATCTCTTAAAATCCCTTACAATATATTAAAATCCATTAAAATTTCTTAAAAGCCATTAAAATTCCTCGAAATCTCTCAAACTCCTTTGTAATATTCGAACATCCTTTGTAATTCTGTTAAATCTTTTGCACTCTTACGACATACTCTAAAATCTGCTGAAAATCTCTTTCAAACGGTTAATATCCTTGAAATCCAGTGAAATCTGATTTATTTTAAAAAGTTCTCCAGAAATCTCTTGATATCTTTGGAAATTCTACACAATTATTTGAAATCCATTGACATTTTTTATATCTCTTAAAATCCGTTGGAATCCCTTAAAATGCCTTGAAATAGCCTTGAACTAGTAAAAATCAATTTACTATAAAATTATTCATCTTTACCAATAAATTAGAAAGTTAGATCCTTAGTTAAAAAAATTAATAGAAAAAACGAATTTTCAACAAAAGAGTTCCACCCAAAAGATGATTTTTCAACCCAGAAGATTATTTTTTTTTACATGGAATAATTCAATTTTCAACCAAGGAGGTGAATTTTTAACTAAAAAGTATGACCATTCAACCAAATAGTCAGATTTACAACAAGAAAGATAAATCTTACAGCCAAACGGATAATTGTCTAACACAAAACAAGAATTTTCAACAAAATACATTAATTTTTAATAACATGGTTAAATGTTAAATCTAAAAACGAATCATCTACCAAATGGTTGAATTTATAAACCAAACATTTGATTACAATGAGTTTAAAGGAGATTTGTCGGGTCTCAAACGTGTGCAAAACTACGAATCTTGCCGACGTTTCCTAAACATTGCAGTTCACTTCTTTAGGGCTAACCTAAAACTGAAGTTTCAGGTTATGTTGTTCTCATATAATATTCTCTACGATGACTGTGATTGACCAATCAAGTCTTTTTTTAAAAACGCGGGAGGAAGGAAAGCCTAATCGGATTGGTATTATATCCATTGTCCCTATTGATGTTATTAGGGTGTTTTCAGACCACCATCGTATCCTACATTCACAGTATCAGAGAACAAATAGGAAGAATTCTCAAAAAACACAACATCCAAACAATATTTAAACCACCTGCGAAAATGGGATAACTTCTAAACAACCCTAAAGATAAAAAGGCACCTCTCAATGGTCTAGGAGTATATACAAATTCCTTGTTCTTGTGGTAAAGTCTATATTGGAGAATACCGGGAGGGCGGTGAGCCAACGTGTAAAGGAACATGCAAGTAAAGTCAGGCTAAAACATTTTACGCAATCAGCACTAGCTGAGCATCATATCGAAACAGGACATTTTATTTGACAACACAACCGTCATCGCAAAAACGTACAATATTTCGAAATTAATTAATTCGAAATGAAGAAATTCAATCTTTGAATTTCTGAAATATATATGAATTCCGTGAATTCTCTGAAACCCTTGAACATTCTGAATTTACAAATATATTGAATTACTGAAATTCCCTAAATGCCCTAAAATCCACGGAGTTCGCTAGAATCTTTAAATATCCTGCATCCCTCACATATTCAAATTTCCCTCTATTCTCTGAATTTCTAAAAAAAAACCCTCGGAATTCCTTTAATTCTCTGAAATCCTTCAATATTCTAAATTCCTAACACTCCTTGATTTCCGTGAATCCCTCAATTCTTTTCATTCTTCTGAATTTCTTTAAATTCTTCAAATTATTATTTTACTGCCCTTGGTATTTAGAGGATTCTTTTAATTAAGGAAATTCCACAAAGTCAGGGAATCAAAGCACTTTGAGGAATTCAGATAATTTCACGATTTCAAGGAATTTCAAGAACTTGAAAATAATGCAAGAAATTTAGGGAATCCAAACTAATTCAGGGAATTCAGATAATCTATAGAATTTATAAGAATTCAGATATATCAGGGGATTCAGAAGAAATCAGAAGATTTCAGGGAAGATAAAGAATTTGAAATGATTTGAAAGAATTTAAGAGCATTCCAGACAATTAAAACGGAGGAAAAAGAATATATAGAATTTAAATAAATTTAAAGAATTCAAGGAATTCAAGTTAAATTAAAAAAATTAAAAATAATATACCAAAAAAGCAGAGTGGTTATTTCGGAAGAACCAAAGTGTTTTAAAATTTTAGACGTGCAACCTGGGAAATAATTTGTCAACATAGCTGTGTTGATTTGTACAAATGAGGGTTTTGTTCATGTTATTCTTTGGGAAAATAGAGGGGGCGGGCGACATCCCTTAATATTGTCCGATTAAAATAAAAAATTTATATTCAAGGATAATAATATAGGATCGGATAGATCACAAAATAAGCCATTCCCCCAAGCAAAATTCGAAGTTCGCTTTTTGTTTTAACCATCCTTGTGGATATTAAATGATTTAGTTATCATATTTACAGATAACTCATCAAATCTTCACTTGCGCAAGAAACGTATGGTTGGTGTGGTTGGTCACTCTCGCTTAGGACTCGGAGACTGGATACCTAATGGTTTTATCCACATTGTGCAAGTTTTATATGACGACGAAAAGATTTGTGCCGGTGTCATAGTCACGCCTGAACATATATTAACTGGTTATGAATGTGTTCGTCTACCGAAAAATAGGTACATAATTGATTCTAGAGCAACACCTTTGAGTCCTATTCAACCTCATATTGTAAATCATCTAGATGCCTATGAAGATAGTGCCATTTTTATGATTCATCCATGTATCCCAGGCACATATGGAGCACTCGCTCGACCAATAGCACTTGCTATTAGCATAATGCGTCCAAACGCACATCCTGTTATTATTGCTTGGTGGCCTGGTGGTGGAATACGACCAATTACGAATGTAATGAGAGTTGACCTGCAGACGTGTAGAAATCGATACAGTGAACATAATATTCAAGTTACACCAGATTATTACTGCACTTTTCTTCCGGTTGGTGAATCTCGATTGACACTTAAGGATCTTGGTTCTGCGTTGGTTGTGGGTGATGAACTCTATGGTGTTCTCGTTCGGGCTGGAGTAGAGCACGGTGAACTTGTTCCTGATCTTTTTGCAGACGTGGATGGTATGTATTACCATAGCTGGCTCAGATCACACATTGGACACTATTTAGCGAATTCGCATTTCTACGATCCACAGAATCACAGACAAACTCGAGTCTGACAAGGAGAGATCACGAGATGCGGGAAGCCGATTCCATTAAGGTTTATGGAGGTATTAATGAGTGTTGCTTTTTGAGAAAATATAAATCAGAAATTATCACCTCATGCTTCCTTTTTCTCCCAAATATTTCTTTTATAATAGGTTAGGCTTGTTTACCGTATACAAGGAGTGTTTATAAAGCTTCGAACCTGCAATTATGTTATAACATAATATGTCACAGGGACTCCACCAATGTACACTGAATCTTTCAGTTTTATTCTCTGTGAACTTCGTCACTTGTCATTTTTTATTTTTTAAACATTACGTTTTCATCTTTCAAACTATCCAGCATCGTTCCCGGAGCTCGTTGTCGGAGCCAATCTTGCGGTCTTAGTAAACTTATAGATCTTTTGAAAACAGAGCGTTCTTTACTTCGTTTACATTTAAATAACTTGTATTATTTGCGTGTGTGTATAAATATATAAAGGGTGAAGGAATACCCTGAAATATTTATTACTAAAAACCTAAGACTTCAACCAACAATGAAGATGGCGCTTCTGCCTTGGTTGTGATGATACATTCTTCGGTATTTTCGTTTGGCCTGGAAGCAGTTTCAGCCTTCACCATCCTGAGCCTGACCATTTTTTCAAATTAGAAAAAACCGACATTCGTAGAAAATTAAATTATCTTAAATGTTGTTAGAATAATCATATTCTGTAAGTTTCAAACCTTTTCCTTAAAAATAATTTTTTTTTTCTTTTGTAAGGAATGACTGATAATGCTATCTTAATTTCTAAAATCATAGACAACTTTCTTCTAGAGACCCGATTTTTCGCACGATAACTGCATCATATGACAAGCAATTATAAAAAAAGATTCTTTGATTCTATGGAAATTTGTATGAATCAAAGAAAAATATTGATTGGCTCGCAGTCAAAGAAATTTCTCTTCATTTGAAGAAATTTCTCCTCATTCATGTTTCACCTCTCCCCTGCGTATAGTTCCTCACGTGAAAAACTTATGAATGATTTTTCCTTCGACGCCGATAACGTCGATTGCTAGAATAAAAAATTCATGAATTTTGAAAATATTTAATTGAAAATTATTCTGCTTTTTTAGAATATTGTGTTCAGTTTTGAAGATATGCAATGAAAAATTCTCAAAATTTCAAGATTTGCAATGGAAGATTCTTCAATATTCTGAACGTTTTTTTAATAGTTCAATTTACAAAAAACCTGTTGAAAATTCTTTGATTTAAACGATTTGGAATTGAAAGTAGTTCAATTTTTAAGATTTGCAATTGAACTCTTCGATATTTAATGTATGTAAGAGAAAATAATGCAATTTTTAAATTATATATAAATTCATTATGCATTTTCAGAGTCCTCATTCGCAACTTTTCAAGATATTTTGGTTTTCGATTTGAAACGATTTTTACTGTTGTGTATTCGCCTAATTTGCTATATAAAATTTGTAATTTTCGAGAAAACAAATTGTAGTAATTTACTAATTCGATCAGTCGAGATATTTTATAATTAAATAGTGGAGAGCAACTAATTGCTTCATGCAAATAAATGAATTTACCTAGGACACTATCTAATAATTGAAAAAGGTTATAAAATTTGAAAACGTAAAAAATAGAAAAGTTTAATAAAATAACGTGATGGTGAAGCATTCTTATCTCTATTGAAATAATAAGAAGGTAATATCATGAACTTGTAAGTGTGGGCCTTTTTGCGCTACTTTTCAACAGAATTCTGTTTTGGATTTTGAAAATTTTTTACGGTTGTACAGTTTTTTAGTTTTTCATAGAAAATTGTGATTATTCAAGAAAGCGTAGGTTTATAAAAAATATATTGTTTAAAAGGCTGCGAATAAATAATGGATGATCGTACGAGAAAATGTCACTAAAGTGAAAAGTTTTATCTCAGGTCGAAGATTAATAAAAGAATTTCAAAAAAATCAGTTCTGATCATTCAGGATTTTTATAAGAACAGTGGTTTTAAGCAAAGAAGCAAGAGAGTTTGAGAGACATACAAAATGTTATTGATAGTAACAAATGAAAGGTCTAGGCGATTTTCTCTTAAGAATAGAACACTTTCAACAACAATTAGCATCATCAATCGTGCATCATCAATCGTTGTATTTACATAAAAATAGTTTAACTTCCGATCAACTGGTTGAATTTAAACCAGAAATATAAATGTTTAAGAAGAAAGTTAATTTTCAACAGGATAGTTTAACTTTCTATAAAGTTGATGAACTCTGAACCAAACAAGATTAATTTATACCAAAGCGGTTAGATTTGTAACCAGAAAGCATTAATTTTCAACAAGGAAAAAAATTAATTCTGAACCAAAAAACTCGATTATTTATTATTTAATTTTCAATAAACCAGTAACATTTTTAGAAAAAAGATGAATTTTTATTTGAAATAATGAATCTTAAAAAACATGAATTCTCAACAAAAGAGTTCGGCCAAAAAATATAATAGTAGACTTATAAACCAAAAAAAGTAACGTAACGTTAGTTCCACTGAACCCCCGCCTCTATTACCAATCGTAGTTTTTATATCGGCCCTCCCCCCGCCCCCCACAGATTGGTAGCGTAGTTCATGGACGGCTTCTTCTTATTTCAGTAAAGTTAAAATTGAAAAAATCGGGTTTTTCCACAAAACTTTTCTATTTGACACGTTTCCCATTTCTATAATCAGTAGCCCTACACTATTGATTGCGACTAATGAATGGGACTAACAGAAAATTTATCAAGTTCAAACAAGCTGTTTTAAGCAGTTTACAAAAAATAAAAAAAATTGTTTTTGTCAGTCTGTTTTGTTTTCATTAGGATGAAGATGAAATATTGATCACATTGATCAAATATGATAAAATATTTTTTAAATGGAACGAAACACTTCTTCCGTCTTTGGCAATCATTCCGAATATGACGACTCATTGAGCTTTGTGAATAACGTTGGATATAAAAGTTGTAACATTTGAAAGAAGTAGAATTCCATGACTCGAAGTATCGAATTTCGTGTTTAAAATGTCTGGAAAAATATATTTGATTTTCATAATTCTTTGTGGCATACTGCTTGAAGAGATTACTGGGAGTATCTTGGAAGATAATAATAGTAAGTAAACTGATATTCTCAATAAACATTAGCGGTGGAGCGATAATAATTAATTTTTTATTACAAAATTGTAACATTGCGGAATGCATTATATTGTCTATTATAGATCGAATTATCTTTAAATGAGGTACATTTTCAAAATAAAAATCTGATTTTTCAAGAAAAATTTCATTTTCCACCAAAAAGTTAAATTTTGATAAAAATAGTTTATTTTTTCACCAGAAAGGTAAATCTAAACCAAAAATATTAGTAAAAAAATTGTTTTTCAAATATATAGTTTAATTCAATACGAAATTGATGAATCCATCACAAAATCAGAATTATCTAGACACAAATAGTTCCATTTTCAACCGAAAAGAATAATCTTCCACCAAAACAGATGAATTTTTCACAAAATGCATTCGTTTTTGACTGGAAAAGGTCAATTTTGAACCAGAAATGGCAATAGTTACATCGTTGGTTAAATAAATTAATTCCCAACCAAAAAAAAACGAATTTATAAAAAAGTAATTACATTTTCAACGAAAGAGATGAATTTTTAACTGAAATAATGAATATTTAAGAAAATTAATTTTCAACAAAAGTGTTCAACTCAAAAGATAATGTTTTAACCCAGATGATTAATTTTTTGAAATTCGAATAATCAAATTTTCGAACAAGGAGGTGTATTTTCAACTAAAAAGGATGAAGCTTCAACCAAATAGATTTTCAACCGAAAAGATTAATTTTGCTGAAAGAAGGTTAACGTTCTACCAAAAATACGAATATTCCACAAAATACATTCATTTTCAACAACATGGTTGAATTTTAAAAACAAAACAACGAATTATCTACAAAACGGTTGAATTTGCAACCCGAAAATATGATTTCTTATCAAACATGTTAATTTTCGACTAAATAGTTAAGTTTTCATAAAAATAGTTTAATTTTTGACCAAATTGTTAAACCTAATCCAGAAATATTACAAAAACAATCCAGAATATTCTAATTTTCTATAAAATTGTTGAATTTTCAACCAAACCAGATAATTTTCACCCAAACAGTTGCATTTTAGGCCAAAAAGGATGAATATTCAATTTAAAAAAATCAATTTTCATATAAGAGAATATCAATTTTCGACAAAGTTCAACTTTTAACAGGGTTGATTTTCAAAAAAAATAATAAAATTTTCAACCAAATACCAGAGTTTTTAACCAAACGAGATGAATTAAGAAACAAAAATATAATATTTGACTTTTAGTCCAGAAGTACTTGATTTTTTTATTCGGTTCTATTTACCTTATCGTTCTATTGAAACGATGAGGCCATATTCTAAAAATGTAAACGTGATCCAGCCTGTTTGCATTTTCAATATATGGCCTTCCGATTGTTTGAACAAAGTTTAGAATAATAAGAATTTTTACCATCTTCAAATTATAATTGATAAATGGACTATAAATTAATTATGCATATTCAGGTTCCTCACGCTCTACTTTTCAAGAGAATTCTGTATTCGATTTAAAAATTTTGTTATGATTTTACATTCCTCAAATACAGAATTATGTATAGCCATTTTAGCTTTTTTTGATATGTTTTTTTTTTATTCCTGAGAATGGACCCTGCTCTAGCGATAAACTTCTTATCCTTATTTATGCGTCTATCTAACTGCCCATCTATTTTTCCGTCGCTAGTGAATAAGCTACCCAGATATATGTACTTGTCAACTTGTTTTAATCTCTCATCATTTAGGACAATATTGCACATTTTTTTATAACTTTTTCCTTCAAACACCATGAGCTATGTTTTATTTACGTTAATTTAAGGGCCCAAGTTCTTCATGCTTGTATTAAGTTTATTCAACATTCTTTGCAAGTCCTCGATTGATTCTGCCATAATAATCTTGTCATCTGCGAAAGCTAACCCACGTACCTTCACTGTTTCGAGATCTACACCCTCTTCGTCGAAGAGGGCCATTCTTAGACCCGTATCCATAAATGTGATAAATAGCCATGAGGACATAACTCATCCATGTTTCACACCTTGCACAATATCGAACCAGTCACTCAATTTCCGATTAACCCTTACACTCGCTTTACTGCCTGCATATATTGTTTGTATTGCTTGTAGGAGCCATCCATTGACTCCGTACTCTTTAAGGACTTCCCAAAGTCTACTTCTATTTACCTCGTCAAATGCTTTTTCTAGGTCAACAAATGCACAGAAAACTTTCGTCCCTACTCTTAACCTTTTTTCTGTAATCTTCCTGAAATTCCTCAAAAATTCGGAATATTCTCAATTATTAAGAATCGCCGCATTCTTTGAATTTTTTGAAATCCTAGAACATTCTGAATTCATTGAATATTCGGAATGCACTGAATTTCTTGCGTTCTCTGAATCCCTGAAAATATCCGAATTTCTTGAATTCCCTGAATTCCTTAAATATTGTGAGTTCCTGAAATTCCTTGAGGTCTCTGAATTCTTTGAAGTAATTGAATTTCCTGAATTCCATGAAATTCTTGAATATTTAGAATAATCTGAAATACTTGAATATTCGGTGTTCCCATATTTCCTTGAACCTTTTGAATTTCCTAAATAACTTGAATATTTTGAGTTTCCTAAGTTCATCCTAAAAGATCCTCAATTCCTCGGATATTCGGAATCACTGGAAATCTCAGAATTCCTTGAATTCTCTGTAAGCCTGGAACCTTGAATTCCTTAATTATTTGGAATTTCGTGAAATTCTCGGAAATTCAATATTCACTGAATTCTCTGAATTCCTCTCATATTGGAATTTCCCTGTATTCTGTGAATTTCTGAAAAAAAACTCGGAATTCCTTTAATTCTCTAAAATCCTTTAATATTATGAATTCCAAACATTCCTTCATCTCTGTAAATCTCTTAACTCTTTTCATTCTGCAGAATTCAGGGAATTACACGACTTCAAGGTATTCAGATAATTCAGATAATTTCACGATTTCAAGGAATTCCAAAAACTTGAAAATAATGCAAGAAATTTAGGGAATCCAAACTAATTCAGGGAATTCAGATAATTTAGAGAATTTACAAGAATTCAGGTATATCAGGAATTCAGAGAGATTCAGAAGATTTCGGGGAAGATAAAGAATTTGAAATGATTTGAAAGAGTTTAAGAGCTCTCCAGGCAATTAAAATGAAGGAAGAAGAATACATAGAATTTCAATAAAGAATTCAGGGCATTCAAGTTAAATTATTAAAATTAAAAATAATATACTAAAAAAAGCAGAGTGGTTTTTTCGGAAGAACCAAAGAGTTATAGAATTTTAGAATTTTTAAATGAGGGTTTCGTCCATGTTATTCTTTGGGGAAATAGAGGGGGTGGGAAGACATTCCTTAGTATTTTCCGATTGAAAAAAAATTAAATTTTCATATTTAAGGATACGTAGCCCCGGGCAAATGTAAGAGGGAGTGGTAAGTAGGAGGGAAGCAGGAGTGGGGGAAGGGAATAATAAGATAGGATCGGATAGATCACAAAATGAGTGAATCCCCCAAGCAAAATTCGAAGTTTGCTTTTTTCAACCACCCTTGTGGATATTAAATGATTAAGTTATCATATTTACAGATAACTCATCAAATCTTCACTTGCGCAAGAAACGTATGGTTGGTCACTCTCGCTTAGGACACGGAGACTGGATACCTAATGGTTTTGTCCACATTGTGCATGTTCTATTTGACAACCAAAAAATTTGTGCAGGTGTCATAGTTACGCCTGAACATATATTAACTCCTGAAGAATGTATTCGTGGATCGAAAGATAGGTTCATAATTGATTCTAGAGCAACACCTTTGGGTGTTATTCAACCTCATTTTGTAGATCGTATAGACGTCTATGACGATATTTCCATTTTTGTGATTCGTCCATATATCCTAGGCACAGGTCGATCACTCGCTCGACCAATAGCATTTGCTACTAACATCCTAGTTCCAAACGCACATCCTGCTATTATTTCTTGGTGGCCCAATGGTGGAATACGACCAATTACGAATGTAATGAGAGTTGATCTGGAGACGTGTAGAAATCGATACAGAGAACATAATATTAAAGTTACACCAAATCATTACTGCACTTTTCTTCCGGTTGGTGAACATCGATTGTCACATAAGGATGCCGGTTCTGCGTTGGTTGTGGGTGATAAGCTCTACGGTGTTCTCGTTCGGGCTGGAGTAGAGCACGGTGAACTTGTTCCTGATCTTTTTGCAAACGTGGATGTTGTGTATTATTATATGTGGCTCAGATCACACATTGGACCATATTTAGAAAATCCGCATCTATACGATCAACAGAATCACAGACACACTCGATCACGAGATGCGGGAAGCCGATTCCATTGTGGTTTATTGAGATGTTTATGAGTGTTGCGTTTTGAGGATATATAAATCAGAAATTGTCACTTTATGTTTCCTTTTTCTTCTAAATATTTATTTTATAATAGGTTAGGCTTGTTTACCGTATGCAAGGAGTGCTTATGAAGCTTTGACACTGCAATTATGTTATAATCAAAAATCGTAGGATAGGCCGCTTTACTTTATTAAAGGTTCTTTCGATCACTTAAGTATTCAAATCCTATCTCTTTCATAGCACATGAAATCCAGAAGTTGAAGCTTTCATAGAATTACACATTTTCGAAACTCGTCTTATCATGGTAGCATATTACTGGGTTAGTGGCCGCTGCCAAGTTCATTACAGAAATAGGAGTCGCTTATGGATCCCTTTCTTCTTTTTATTATATAGATAATCAGAATATGTCATAGGGACTCCACCAATGTACACTGAATCTTTCAGTCTTATGCTCTGCGAACTTGGTCACTTGTCATTTTTTATCTTCTAATCATTAAGTGTTCATCTTTCAAACTATCCAGCATCGGTCCCGGAGCTCATTGTCCGAGCTGATCTTGCGGTCATAATAAAATTATAGATCTGTTCAAAACAGAGCATTCTTTACTTCGTTTACTTTTAAGTGACTTGTATTATTTGTGTGTGTCTATAAATATATAAAGGTTGATGGAATACCCGCAAATATTTATTACAAAGAACCCAACATTTCAAAAAACAATGAAGATGGCGGTTCTGCCTTGTTTGTGATGATACATTCTTTGGAACTTTCCTTCGGCCTGGAAGCAGTTTCAGCTGTCACCATCCTGATCCTGACCATTTTTTCAAATTAGAAAAAAACGACAGTCGTAGAAAAATAAATTATATTAAATATTTGTAGAATAATCACATTTTGTAAGTTTCAAACCTTTTCCTTCCAAATAATTTTTTTTTCTTCTGTCAGGAATGACTGATAATGCTATCTCAATTTCTAAAATCATAGACACCTTTCTTCCAGACACCCGATTTTCCGCACGATAACTGCCTTGAATAACAAGCAATGAGAAAAAAAGACTCTTTGATTATAAGAAAATTTGTATGAATCAAAGAAAAATATTGATTGGCTCGCAGTCAAAGAAATTTATCTTCATTCGCAGAAATTTCTCCTCCTTATTCATGTTTCACATCTCCCCTGCGTATAGTTCCTCACGCGAAAAACTTATGAATGATTTTCCCTTCGATACCGATAACGCGGGTTGTTAGAATTGAAAATTTATGCATTTTGAAAATATTTAATTGAAAATTCTTCTGCTTTTTTATAATATTTAGTTCAATTTTAAAGATATGCAATGAAAAATTCTCCAAATTTCAAGATCTGCAATGGAATTATTTTATTAGGAGTTGTTACAGGGGGTGAGGAGGGATAAAAAATTGGCAAAAAATGTGAAACATAATTTATGGATGGCCCCTAATCACTAATTTAGATTTAGAGAGAAAGTATATTTGTCATTTTCATATAAAATACAATTTTAGGATGCAACAACTGCGACTATCAGCAAAAATGTTGCATTTATTATTTTATCCATTATTCAATTATTATATTATTTTATCCATTGGTTCATTATTATATTATTATTATTTTATTCATTTATTTTATCAATTAAATTTAACCAAGATGTTTTACGTAATGTAATAAAATTAAGAAAATTCTTCATAAGGCATATATATCTGACTTGCACAATCAGAAAAAATTTCTTTGATTAAAAAAAAAATCCTTTCAACAAAATAAAAATATTCATTTACTCACAGT
>CAKNYM010050081.1:39237-53596 GCA_932195095.1 Andricus curvator
GGTAGACGCATGCGCGTGGTAGACGCTTACGTACGCATCTACCACGCGCATGCGTCTACCACATCTCTCGCTCTCTAGGAGAAAGAGTAGGGACGCGGAACATGTGTTCTCGCAGGGAATTTCCCCGAGTTGGGCATGCCTGTAGTAAGCGATCGAATGCTATTTTTCCTTATTCGACGCTTATCCCATCGTTATTTCTCTTAGCGGCGCGTTGCGTACGGCTACACTTGTGATGTTTTTCCTTAGCCGTTGATTTTGAACGATTTTAATCGTATGCGAATCATTTCATTGTATGCAATAAGAAGCTTATGTTATACATAACACAAAAATTCTATCGACAGTTAAACTGCGTTAAGCAGAATAAAGCTATGCTTATTTTAACACCGTCTACAGATTTTTGATTTAAAAAAATCATGATTTTAGAGTGGTTTACCCCTCGCCCTGCGGTGGTTGTTTAACTTTTTTTTTAAATTATGTATATGTATATTCAGTGAATTGGAGTATTTCCTCACTGAGAATTTTCTTCGACCGTTTTTTTTTAAATAACGTAGTTATTCTTCATAAATAAATTAATTTGGTCATACGGTCACATAAAAGGCAATGGATTCGGAATTTAAAGAATCAAAATTTATTTGTCATGTCTAACTAACGTACGTTTTGACCTTATTGAAGGCCTTCTTAAAAGGTAATTGTCACCGAAGTCAGAAATTAATACAATTATACATTCTAATTTGATATACATTTTGTTGATAGAATTTATAATTATATTAATTTTTGACTTAGGTGACAATTACCTTTGAAGAAGGCCTGCAATAAGGTAGAAACGTACGTTGGTTAGACATGACAAATAAATTTTGATTCTTTAACATCCGAATCCATTGCCTTTTATGTGACCGTATGGCCAAATTAATTTATTCATGAAGAATAACTACGTTATACGTTCTTCATTTCTATAATTAGTAGCCCTTCACTATGGATTGCGACTAATGAATGGGACTACGAGACAATTTATTAAGTTCAAACAAGCTGTTTTGCGCAGTTTACAAAAATTAAAAAAGATTGTTATTGTCAGACTGTTTTGTTCCAATTAGGATGAAGGAGGGTAATCAAATATTTTTTAAATTGTACGATACACTTCTTCCGTCTTTCAAAATCATTCAGAGAATGAAGACTCATTGAGCTTTGTAGATAACGTTGAATATAAAAGACGAACGCTTTCATGGTCTTCGAATCATGCTGTGTAACATTTGAAAAAAGTAGAATTCCATGCTTTGAAATATCCAATTTTGTGTTTAAAATGTCTGACAAAATATATTTCATTTTCCTAATTCTTTCCGGCATACTGCTTGAAGAGATTGCCTCCGGCATACTGCTTGAAGAGATTGCTGGGAGTATCTTGGGAGATAATAATAGTAAGTGCACTGATATTCTCAATAAACATTAGCGGGCAAGCGATAACAATTGATTTTTCATTACTAAATTCTAACTTTGTGGAAACTTTGACTTTCAAGAAGCCTAAAAGGATGCCAATTTTTACTTTAAATTGTTTAATATCTTAAAATTTATAATGGATCAATGGGCTATACATCAATCATGCATATTCAGGGTCATCATGAGCCACTAAAGATTATTAGAAAATTGTTAGAAAAGTTTAATAAAATAAGGCGATGGTCTAGCATTCTAATCTTTATTGAGATAATAAGGCGGTCATATTGTGAAATTATACGCGTGACCTAGCTTGTCTCAAATGTAAAAACATTGCCGTCTGATTATACACATTCAGGGTCTTTATGATCAACTTTTCAACAAAGTTTAGTTTTCAGTTTAAAATTTTTTTGAGGTTCTCTAAGACTCCCTTGACATTTTTGGAAATCCTGCAAAATACTTTGAAATTCCTTTTAAATTTCATTATTTCTGAAAATCCTTTGGAATTCCTTAGAATCCCTTCAAATCTTTGGAAAAACTGAAAATCCATTTAAAAAGTATAAATCATTTGAAAGCCCTTGAACATATATAATTTAAATTAAACTTAGTAACTAAAGTTTCTTAAGAAAACACATTTGAATCCCCAGAAATCTTTTAAATGCCTCAGAATCCTTGGATATTTAATAAAATAAAATCCTTGAATCTTGCGAAATTCCTTGAGATATCTTAAAATTCCTTGAAATCTTTGGAATCACTAGGAGTCCCTTGAAATTCAATAAAACTTTGTTTATCTCCCAAACTTCTCTAGCGATCCGCTGAAATCTTTGGAAATCTTAAAAAAAAAATTAAATCCATTGACATCTTTGAAAAATGTAAAAGTTCTGTAAAATCGCCTTGAAATTGTTAGAAATATTTTGAAATCCATAAAAGTATTTTTAATTCCTTGAAAACCGATAAAATTTGTTGAAATTAGTTTAATTATTCATAAATTCCATATGTTTCCGATTTGCTTGGAGATCTTTGAAATATTCTGAGCTTTTCATGAAATCTGACAAAATCGCCTAATATCTATGGAAATTCTATGGAATTCAAACTAAATAAAACTTATTGATAAAATTTCTCTAAAAAATCGTTTAAATCCCTATCTATCTTCGAAATCACTTAATCTGGCGAAATTCCTTAAAATAAATTGAAATTCTTTAAAATCTTTGAGATGCTAAGAATCCCTTCAAATTTTATTTAAATTAATCTTTTTCCAAGTACGCTAGAAACATCTTGAAATATTTGGAAGTCCCACAAAAATCATTGAAATCCCTCGACATTTTTCAAATCACTTGAAACCCTTCGGAATTCTTTGGAATCCTTCAAACTCCCTCGATATATTTCAAAATTTTTGAAGTGCGTGAAAATATTTTCAAATCCTTTCAAAACAGATGAAATTTTTTGGATTTAGTTGAAATATTTGGAAAAACCTTAAACTTCTTTTAACAGTTTTAAAATACGTGAAAGTCCCTTGAAATTGGTTGAAATCCTTTTTTAGAAAATTCCGTTTCTTCTCCTGTATTTTAAAAACTGCAAATTTAACTATTCCACTTTTGGTTAAAAAATTATATTTTTAGATAAAAATTCATCTCTTTTGTTTCAAAATCATGTATTTTATTGAAAATTGATCTTTCTTGGTAGAAAATTAATATTCTTCTTTGAAAATTCATGTTTTCGGTTGAAAGTTCAACTATTTAGTAAAATGTTGATCCTTTTTGATGAAAATTGTTGTTTGTTTTTAAATTTTTTTAGATTTATCATTTCAGTTGAAAATTTATCTCTTTGGGTGAAAATGTAACTATTTCGTTGAAAATTCGTAGTTTTAGTTAAATCCAACTGTTTTTTTTATTTTGATTAAAATATTTCTTTGTTGAAATATTAACTATTACAATTTTCATTCAGAATCCATATTTTTTATTTTAAAATTCAACTACCTGATTGAAAGATGAACTACTTTGGTAACAATCCATTTTTTGTTGAAGATTCATCACTTTAGTTGAAAATTCATCTCTCTGATTGGAAACTTACCCATTCTGTCGAAAATTATGTTTTTTGGGTTAAAAATTAATTTTTATATTCTGATCAATTTTAGATTTTTAGATTGTTAGTACGATAACCTTCGAAAGAATTTAAAGATTGGATTGGCCTTTGGTATAATACTCTTTCACTGCCCTAAAAGGAAGGCCAAGTTTGTTAGCCAGCCATTTTGGGTAAAAATTCAAATTTGGTATTATTTAAAAAGGTTAAAAATTCATCTTAACGACTTTTTTCAGTGAAAAACAAATTACCAGAGGTATAGCATTTACAAAATTCAAAAAAACCAACGAAAATGAAAATTTTAGGCCAAACAACGCAGGATATGAAAATAAGTCAACAAAAGAAAAACATTTATTTTTAAACACCCTATAAGGTTGTCATAAAAACTTTCTGAATTTTTTTGAAAAATACAAAATTCACATTTTGATCGCACAGAAAAGAATAAAAAATCGAAAATTCCATTTTGCGTTCAAACTATACAAGATACGAAAAAATATGAATGGGCAAAAATTGGGCATTCAAAAAAGATCTAAAAATCGATTTATAATCATTTTTTCATATAATGCGTATTTTTTGTATAAATTCGTGAAAAAACATTAAAAATTAAAAAATGTAATTTTTGGACAAACGACACAAACTATGAAGAAAGTGAATTGACAAAAGTTGCGGTTGCAAAAGAGAGCTACAAATTTCTCATTGATCATTTTTTGATAGTACGCGTAGTTGTTGCTTTAATTTTCGTAAAAAATAGCATTAAAAAAAAATTAAGTTGTTTGGAAACAGCACAAGGTACTAAACAAATTAATAAAGGAAAGTTGTTCACCCGAAAAGGAAAAATTTGTTATTGGTAATTTTTAGATGGAACAAGTAGATTTTCTTTCAATCGTAAAAAATACGATTGAAAATAAAAAAATTAAACTTTTGGGAAAAGGAAACAAGCTGCAATAACATTTTTTTAACAAAATTTTCGTTTATATTATATCTACAAATTTGCTCAAACCACTTTTTGCTAGGATGACAATTTTTAGTTTAAATTGCAAAAAATAACATTGAAAATAAACAAATGGAATTTATGGGAAAACGATACAAGTTGCAATAAAACGTTCAATAACAAAATTATTTTTTTTCTTATAGGATGCGCAATTGATTTTCAATCATAAAAACAAGACTTATGTTTTGTTATGTTAATATACCTATGTTTCAATACCAACGAAAATTATGAATTGTAATAATATAAATTTATTGAATTGATACATTTTGCAGAATAGCGAAGAATAAAATTTAATGCAAAATATGAAACAAATATTAAATTAATCATGATAAATAAAATTTGTACTTTATTTTGCAATTTCTGAATAAGCAATCCCAGGCTGAGGTACATAAATAAATGTAATATACATTTGATATAGAAGTGTTGACCATACTGTACAAAATTTCAGATTTATGACAGAATCGAGTGCGAAGCACGAGATACGTGATGAGAATGTATTCGTTAAAGCCGAAGGAGCTTTAACAAAAGAGAATTCACAATCACCAAATTACAGTTATCGATGCTTTGACCTTGAATTTTGAAAGGCTTGTGCACAATTTTTTGCTCACAATTTATTGCTAAAAATTCGACTTTTTTTTTAGTTTTCAATTATTTTTGAATTCAAATAAAAATTATTTTTCCTTGAAATATCATCTGTTCCATTTTTTGTTGAGAATCATCTTTTTGGATTGAAATTGCAACCATCCCGTAGAAAATCTGATTTGTTTGTTTGCAAAATTCAACAATTTGAATTAAAATTCATTTATTTTCTTTAAAATTCGTCTCTTTTGTTCGGGAACTAATCTTTTTGGTGACAAATTTATCTGTTTGATTGAAAATTGAACTTTTTGGTTAAAATTTTCATCTTTTTTGTTTTTAAAATCCAACTTCTTGTTTGAAACTTAAACTACTTTGTTGAAAATTCATTTTTTGTCAAGATTCACTTTGTTGATTAAAAATTTAAGTACTTTGTTGAAAATGTTTTTTTTCGGATTAAAAACTATTATTTTTATCTTAAAATTTCACTATTTTATTTTTGGTTTAAAATGTATCTTTTAGTGTTATTTGTCGGAAATTTTTCTTTTTGCTTGAGGATTCTATTATTCGGTTAGAAATTCGTCTTTTTTATTCAATTAAACTAGTTTAAAATTTTCCTTTTTCGTTAGAACATAAATTTTTAAAACCTTTTTCAGTTAAAAATTCAATTATTCGGTAGAAAATTTATCTGTTTTGACAAAAACATATCCTTTATGGTAGAAAAGTCATTTTTCTTGGTTGAAAATGAACTTTTTTATTAAAAATGCAACCGGTTTCTAAATAATATCGAAAAACTGAAAACACCTCTAGATTCTTCTTCGAAATATCCAAGTGCAGATTTTTTTGGTTTAAAAAATTTGTTAGACTGCAGAAAATGCGGTAATTGATTAAAAAACGCTCAATTTGCTTATAAAGATCGCACGAATATAAAACATAATATAATTGTTTAAGAAATCTAGAGTTTTTTTTAGTTTTTCGATATGACTCTTATTTTTTTTTTATAATTAATTACCCAAAAAACGTATTTTCAATAATGAAAAATTAATTTTGACCAAACAGTTGAATTAAAAACTAAATAGTTAAAATTTAAAGCAAAAGAGATGAATTTTAAAAATAATAGTTGAACTTTTTACCGGACGGATTTTCAACAACAAATTTGGATTATTGAGCCAAAAAGATGATTTTGTCAAAAACCTGAATTTTCAACAAAAATGTTCATTTTTAATCCACAAAGATGACTTTTTTACCATAAACGCTGCATTTTCTATTAAAAGACGAATTCCCAACCAGCTGAATAAAAAGAAAGAAAAACGAAGAAAAAAATATTTGAATCCTCAACCAATCAGATGAGTTTTCAATGAATGGGGATGAATTTTAAACCAAATTGTTAAATTTTCAACTGAAAAACAAATTTTTTCAACAAAAATAGAATCTTTAAACTTTCAGTTAAAAAAATTATCTCTTAACAGGAAATATCTAAATTTATAAATAGAAAAATTAGTTTTCCACAAAACAAAAAATTATACAAAAAAAGTGAAATATTTTATCAATGATTTGAATCTTAGAAAAATTAATTTTTAACAAAGTAGATCATTTTTCAACCCAGTAGTTGAATTTTCAACTAAAAATATAAATTTTTCCATAAAGATGGTGAATGTTCTACCAAAACACGAAATTTTCAACAAAATACATCAATTTTCAACAGAAATGTTGAATTTTGAAGTCAAAAAATAAAGAATTATCTACAAAAAAGTTGAATTTGCAGCCTGAAAATATGATTTTTCAACAAAAATGTTCATTTTCTACCAAATCGTTGAATTTTCATAAAAATAGTTTAAGTTTTGACCAAATAGATTCAACCAAAAGTATGAATATTCAACAGAAAAGTGAGTTTCCAGCCAAATAGTTCAATTTTCTACCAAATTGTTGAATTTTCAAGCCAAAAAGTAAAATTGTTTGATCCTAAACTAAAAGAGATTAATTTTTGACAAGCATTAATTTAAAAAAATACGAATTGTCAAGAAACGAGTTAAACTTTTAACTAAGTTGTTCAATTTTCCAATGAAAAAATGAATTTTCAACCAAATTAAATTTCGAACTAAAAAGAATGAAGTTTTAACCAAATAGATTTTCAACGAAAAAGATTAATTTATCAGCAAGAAGGTTAACTTTCTACCAAAAATACGAATATTCTACAAAATACATTCATTTTCAACAACATGGTTTAATTTTAAAAACCAAAAAGGATGAATATTCAGGTTCAGTAAATAAAACTTTCTGGTTTAGTAAATAATTTTTTAATTATTTTGAGATTACATTGAATTGCTTCGAATTATCTGTCTTCTTTTGAATTCTCTGAATTCTCTGGAATTTTTGTAAATTATCTGAAGTTCCTGAATTCCCAGATTAGTCTGAAATCCCTAAATTCTTTGGATTCTTAGAATTCCTTGAAATCTCTAGATTCTCTAAAATCCTTCAATATTTCTTGATTTCCTTGGACATTCGGAATTCGCTGAAATCCGTGAATACACGAAATTCCCTCAATTCCTTGAATACTAGAAATTCGTTAAAACCCTTGATTATACTCAATTCCTAAAATTCCTTGAAAATTCGGAATTTTCTTAATTACTAAAAATTATCGAATTCCTCAAATTCTCTGAAATGCTAGAACATTCTGATTTCATTCAATATTCGAAATCCACTAAATTCCTTGAATTCTGTTAATCCCTGAAAATATACGAAATTCATGAATTCCCTGAACTCCTTAAATATTGTGAATTCCTGAAATTCCTTGAGGTCTGTGAATTCCTTGAAATTATTGAATTTCCTGAATTCCCTGGAATCCTTGAATATTTTGCATAACCAGAAATATTTGAGTGTTCGGTATTCCCATATGTCCTTGAACATTTGGAATTTCCTTAATAACTTAAATATTTTGAGTTTCCTAAATTCCTTGAATTCCTTAATTTCCTGAAAAAAGATAAATTTTTAACTGGATTAGATCAATTTACAGCCAAAAATGGCAATAGTTACATCATTAGTTTAAAACATTAATTCTCAACAAAAAAAAAACGAATTTAAAAAAAGTAATTACATTTTCAACCAAAGAGATGAATGTTTAACAGAAATAATGAATCTTTTAGAAAATGAATTTTCAACAAAAGAGTTCAACCCAAAAGATATTGTTTCAACCCAGATGATTAATTTTCTAAAATTCCTGAAATCCTTGAATCTACGGAATTTCCTTTCTTTGAATATTTGAAATTCTTTGGATTCCCTGAATTACTAGAAATCTATTTAATCCTGGAACATCCTGAATTCCTTGAATATTCGGAATCCCCAAAATACCTTGAATTTACCTCAATTCTTTGAATATTTTGAATTCGTTGGATTCCTGGAATTACTGAAAATCTCAGAATTCCTTGAATTCTACGTAAGCGTGGAAACTCGAATTCCTTAATTATTCGTAATTTCGTAAAATACTTGCATATTTCGTATTCACTGAATTCTCTGAATTCCAGACAATCTTTGAATTTATAAAATATATATGAATTCGTCGAATTCTCTGGAACCTTTGAGCATTCTGCATTTCCTGAATTTTCGGAATATATCGAATTCCTGTAATTCTTTGAATTTCCTAAATTCTCTGAATTTATAAAAAAAATCTCGAATTTCCTTTAATTCTCTGAAATGATTCAATATTGTGAATTCTCGACATTCCTTCATTTCGATAAATCCCTAAATTCTTTTCATTCTTTTGAATTTTTTTAAATTCTTCACATGATTATTTTACTGTCCTTGGTATTCACAGAATTCTCATAATTGAGGAAATTCCTCGAAGTCAGGGAATTACACGACTTTGAGGAATTCAGATAATTCAGATAATTGAACGATTTCTAGGAATTCCAAGAACTTGAAAATAATGCAAGAAATTAAGGGAATCCAGACTCATTCAGGGAATTCAGATAATTGAGAGAATTCATCAGAATTCAGGTATATCAGGGAATTCAGAAGATTTCAGGGAAAGTAAACAATTTGAAATGATTCGAAAGAGTTCAAGAGCATTCTGGGCAATTAAAATGAAGGAAAAACAATACGTAGAATTTGGATAAATTCAAGGAATCCAAGTTAAATTAAACAAATTAAAAATAATATACTAAAAAAGCAGAAAGGCTATTTCGAAAGAACCAAAGAGTTTTAGAATTTTAGACGTGCAACCTGGGAGATAATTTTTTAACATAGTGGTATTGATTTGTAAAAATGAGGTTTTTGTCCATGTTATTCTTTGGGAGAATAGAGGGGGTGGGCGACATCCTTTAATATTTGCCGATTGAAAAAAAATACATTTTTATATTCAGGGATTCGTAGCCGCGGGCAAATATAAGGGGAAAGGGTAAGCAGGAGGGTAGCAGAAGTGGGGGAAGGGGAGTAAATAATAAGATAGGATCGGAAAGATCACAAAATAAACCATCCCCCAAGCAAAATTCGAAGTATGCTTTTTTTTAACCACCCCTGTGGATATTAAATGATTAAGTTATCATATTTACAGATAACTCATCAAATCTTCACTTGCGAAAGAAACGTATGGTTGGTGTGGTTGGTCACTCTCGCTTAGGACTCGGAGAATGGATACCTAATGGTTTTATCCACATTGTGCAAATTTTATATAACAACCAAAGAATTTGTGCAGGTGTCATAGTCACGCCTGAACATATATTAACTGCTTATAAATGTGTTCGTGGATCGAAAAGTAGGTTCATAATAGATTCTAGAGCAACACCTTTGAGTCCTATTCAACCTCATATTGTAAATCATATAGAGGCCTATGAAGGAAGTGCCATTTTTATGATTCATCCATATATCCTAGGCAAAGATCCAGCACTCGATCGACCAATAGCACTTGCTATTGGCAGGATACGTCCAAACGCACATCCTGTTATTATTGCTTGGTGGCCCGATGGTCGAAGACGACCAATTATGAATTTAATGAGAGTTGACATGGAGACGTGTAGAAATCGATACAGAGAACATAATTTTGAAGTTACACCAGATTATTACTGCACTTTTCTTCCAGTTGTTGAACCTCGATTGACACTTAAGGATCTTGGTTCTGCGTTGGTTGTGGGTGATGAACTCTATGGTGTTCTCGTTCGGGTTGGAGTAGTTGACGGTGCAACTCTTCCGGATCTTTTTGCAGGCTTTGATGATAGGGAATACGATTGGTGGCTCACATCACACATTGGACCATATTTAGCAAATCCGGAGTTATACGATCAACAGAATCACAGACACACTCAAGTCTGACAAGGAGAGATCACGAGATGCGGGAAGCCGATTCCATTGGGGTTTATTGAGGTATCAATGAGTGTTGCTTTTTGAGAAAATGTAAATCAGAAATTGTCACTTTATGTTTCCTTTCTCTTCCAAATATTTCTTTTATAATAGGTTAGGCTTGTTCACCGTATACAATGAGTGTTTATAAAGCTTCGAAACTGCAATTATATTATAATCATAAATTTTAGAATAGGCCGCTTTAACTTAGTGAAGGTTCTGCCAATCAGAATATGTCATAGGGACTCCACCAATGTACACTAAATCTTTCAGTTTTATTCTCTGCCAACTTCGTCACTTGTCATTTATTATTTTGCGAACATTACATTTTCATCTTTCAAACTATCCAGCATCGGTCCCGGAGCTCGTTGTCCGAGCCAATCTTTCGGTCTTAATAAAATTATATATCTTTTCAAAACAGAGCGTTCTTCACTTCGTTTACATTTAAATGACTTGTATTATTTGTGTGTGCATAAATATATAAAGGTTGAAGGAATACCCTGAAATATTTATTAGGTACAAAAAACCCAATATTTCAACAAACTATGCAGATGGCGGATCCGCCTTGGTTGTGATGATACATTCTTCGGTGTTTTCGTTTGGCCTAGACGCAGTTTCAGCCGTCACCATCCCGATCCAGACCATTTTTCACATTCTCATTCTAAGGAGAAGGTATTGGTTTTATTTAAAATTTGACATAGCGGTTTTTCATCAAATCTCCACGTTTTGAGACCTCCTCAGGCAGAAAAAATGATTTCCACGAAGGTGTATGTCTGTATGACGGACAGTCTGTCTGTGTGCATCGTGTAGGGACGATAACTTTTGAAAGATTGATCAGATTGGATTGTGCTTTAGCACACTTTTTTATGGCCTACGAAGAAAGAACGAGTTCGGTAACCAGCTATTTTGGATGAAAATTCAAAAGTAATAAGTACGGTTATTAGTAGTAAGAAAAATGACGAACAAAATATCATTATGACTTTTCGTGATAAAAGAAAAATTACTGGAGTTATAGCATTTTCAAAATTCCAAAAAACAAACGAAAATGAACATTTTAGGCCGAAAAACGCACGATATGAAAAAAAGTCAAGAGGAGAAAACGTTGCTTTTTGAACACCCTATAATATTTACATAACAACTTTTTGAATTTTTTGAAAAATAAAAAATTCAAATTTTGATCGCACAAAAAAGTAATGAAAAATAAAAAATTCCATTTTGCTGTCAAACTTTGCAAGATACGAGGAAAGATCACTTAACCAAAATTGTGCACCTGAAAAAGATCTACAAATTTTTTCTAAAACACTTTTTGATATGACGCGTAGGTTTTGTTTTATTCGTAAAAAACCGCATTGAAAATAGAAAAATCAAATATTTAGACGAATAACACGAGCTACAGAAAAAAATGACAAGAACAAAATTTGTTCATCCAAGGAAGAGGTACAAATTTGTTTCAAATCATGTTTTGATAGGATGCGTAGTTTTTGTTTTATTCGTGAAAATAACATTGATAGTAAAAAAAATCAAATTTTTGAAAAAACAATGCAAGGTACGAAAACAGATAAATGAACAAAAGATTGTGCATTCAAAAAAGATTCACAAACTTGTAATCAATGTTTGTTGTAAGAATATATTCAAAATGAAAAAAATTAACTTTTTTGAAAAACGGCACAAGCTAAAATAAAATTTTAACCAATAAAATTTTTCGCCTAAATTATATCATTATTTTTCATTTGAAATAAAATACAAATTTAGTAATTTGTATATGAAGAACATATAACACGAAGCACAAAGTGCGCGCTCAGTGTATTTACCAAATCGCGCGTCGTAAGTAAGCTCAAACTTTTTTGTTTCTATCATGCGGTGCACAGAACCGAGCGTGGAACGCAAGGTTCAAATGATTTTTAAATCAAATATCGAGCGCGAGGCGCGAATGTCTGGATGAGAATGTGTTCCTTAAGGTCGATAGAACCTTGAGTAAATAAAGTTCCTTTTCAGTCTAAAATAAAAACAAATTTAACAATCACTTAATATGTAGAGGTTTTGATAATTTTATAAAATTTGCAGACAAACTTTTTCTTTTCATCGAAGTCGAAAACGAAGTTCAAAAATCTAGAGAAACCGAGCGTAAAGCGCGATGTGGATACGCCCGAGCAAGATACGCAAGATCCAACTGTCGCGCGCCCTAGGTGCGCTCAAACTTGCGAGCGAATTTTGTAAATTTGAAACCTTTTCCTTAAAAACAATAATTTTTTTTCTTTTGTAAGGAATGACTGATAGTGCTATCCCAATTCATAAAATCATACACATCTTTCTTCCAGAGATCCGATTTTCCGCACGATAACTGCCTTAAATGACAAGCAATTAGAAAAAAAGATTCTTTGATTCTATGAAAATTTGTATGAATCAAAGAAAAATATTGATTGGCTCGCAGTCAAAGAAATTTCTCATGACTTGAAGAAATTTCTCCCCAGCATTCACGTTTCACCTCTCCCCTGCGTAGAGTTCCCCACGTGAAAAACTTATGAATGATTTTTCCTTCGACGCCGATAACGTCGATTGCTAATAGAAAATTCATGAATTTTGAAAATATTGAATTAAAAATTATTCTGCTTTTTTAGAATATTTATTTCAGTTTTGAAGATATTTATCTATTTTTATTAATTGAATATAACCGGACAAGCCCTTTCTAGATACGCAATGAAAAATTCTCCAAATTTCAAGATTTGCAATGGAAGATTCTTCAATATTCAGAACGTTTTTTTAATAGTTTAATTTAGAAAATAAGCTGTTGAAAATTCTTGGATTTAAACGATTTGGAATTGAAAGTAGTTCAATTGGTAAGATTTGCAATTGAACTCTTCGATATTTAATGTATGTAAGAGGAAATAATGCAGTTTTGAAATTATATATAAATTCATTATGCATTTTCAGAGTCCTCATACGCAACTTTTCAAGAGAGTTCTGTTTTCGATTTTATACGATTCTCACTGTTGTGTATTCGCCTAATTTTCTATATAAAATTTTTAATTATTCAGCAAACAAATAAAATTGCCTCACTAAATGAGAACTGGTATATAAATAATTACAAGTGAAACTATATGGATTCGGTTAACGAAAAGAGAGCCATCAAAGATTAGTGGAGGGCAACTAATTCCTTCATACAAATAAATAAATTTACCTAGGACAGTATATAATAATTGAAAAAAGTTATAAAATTTGAAAACGTGAAAAATAGAAAAGTTTAATAAAATAACGTGATGGTGTAGCATTCTTATCTCTATTGAAATAATAAGGTGATATGATGAACTTGTAAGTGTGGGCCTTCGTGCGCTACTTTTCAACAGAATTCTGTTTTAGATTTTTAAAATTTTTTACGGCTGTACAGTTTTCTAGTTATTCATAGAAAATTGTAATTATTCAAGAAAGCGTAGGTTCATAAGAAATATATATCGTTTAAAAGGCTACGAATAAATAATGGATGATCGTACGAGAAAATGTCACTGAAGTAAAAAGTTTTATCTTGTGTCAAAGAGTAATAAAAGAATTTCAAAAGAATCAGTTCTGATCATTCAGGGTTTTTATTAGAACAGTGGTTTTAATCAAAGAATCAAGAGGGTTTGAGAGAAATGAAAAATGTTATTTATGGTAACAAATGAAAGGTCTAGACGATTTCCTCTTAAAAATAGAACACTTTTAACAACAACTAGCATCATCAATCGTGCGTTACGTGCACGTTTAGTTTCTCGATTTGAGGGAAAAATAATTTTTAATAAAATTAAAAATTTTCCGTTACTATTTATTTTTAAGTTTATTTGTTTTTAGGGTTATGTAAAAATAGTTTCCCTAAGGTTCTTAAGAAATTGCAAACAAAAATTTTGAAAATTTAATATATGTCGAATATTTAATTAATGTGAAAGGTATAAGATGACCTACTTCAGACCAAATAAAAAGACCTTG